>RAOM01000228.1:0-12516 GCA_009805225.1 Neurospora sp. LNF1-1 | reverse complement strand
GTGTTGGCTCACGSCGTGAGCCCTCATAGCGCGTGAGCCCTCCTGGTTCTGCGCCCTACTGGCTCCTATGGTTACACTGTCCCGCCTCTGCGTGGCTGTCGTGTCCCGGTGGCTTGGTTGACCCGTGTAACTCGCTTAAGTTCGTAACACCTATTTACTATCCATTATCTTAATCCTACCTTCCCTTTTTAACTAAGATTTTAATACCCTTTTAACAAATAAAACATTTAAAATAGAAAAAACGGAGAATTTTTTAAAATATTAATATAATGAAGTATCCTTTTAATAAAAAATCTAATTTATATATATAACTTTCCCCCTTCGAATTCCTTTTCCTTTTTTCCTTCTAAATTATTAATAACCCTCTTTACTACCTTACTTTCTTTTATTCTATTCTTTACCTTCAACCTTCTTTCTACCGTCTACGATGGATCAGTTAGAAGCTTTCCTTTAGGAAGGTAGCTAAACTTCGTCTATTTCAGTTGGTTTACCCCTTTTTTTTTCCTTTTTTCCTTTTTTCCCTTTTTTTTTTCCTTTATTCCCTTTCTTTTACCCCTTTTCTTTTACCCTCTTTTCTTTCCTTCCTTTCCTTTCTCTCCTTTTTCTCCCTCTTTTCTTTTTTCTTTTTTCTTTTTTCTTTTTTCTTTTTTCTTTTCATTCCTTTTAATTCTTTTTTCTTTACTAATTCAAATTTAGAACGATGCCTTCCTTTCACTTCCTACAATGGAAGATTTCGAACAACCTAATCTGAATTTCTTTAACCCCCAATTCGTCTTCGAAGTAAGAAAATTTCCTTTTTTTTTTCGTTTTCTTTTCTTACTAATTCTTTTAGCCTCTTCCAACCTTCGAAACCGTTTTCGAACCTTCCCTTAACTAATACGTAGAACCGGTATTTAACCCCCTCTCTTCTTTTTTCTAACCCTCCTTTTATATTTTATTTTATTTATTAATTCATCTTCGTTTTTAATTCTCAATAATACCTCAACCTTCCGTTGAATTTTCCCAACCTCCCCAACCCTCCCAACCTTTCGAAGCTTCTATACCTTCCAAAACCACCGAACTTAACTAACCAACTATTATTTTGCAAATTAGTACCTTTATTATTAAAGTAATTTGAAATAGTTTTATTTCTATTCTTCTTTTAAAGGAAGAAAATTCTTTAAAGGTTAGGAAAAATCCTTCTTTCTTTTCTTTTATTTATGCATTAACTTTTTTCTAGCCTTCTTCTATTTGTAGAACTTAAGAAGCTATTCTTACGGCTTTAATTTCCAACCCTATCACCCAAGTAAGCCTTTTTACCCTTTTTCTTTTTTTATTCTTTTTCTTTCTTTTCTTTTACTAATTTTTATTTAGGCTTCTTCTTCGAAGAAAACTCCCCCCCCCCCCCCCCCTCTCTTTCCAACCGTTTTTCTCTTTTTCGGTCGCCTTCCTCTAACCATCTTTCTAATTCCTCCCCCCCCCCCTCTAACCGTCCTTCTCCTCCTATTTCTATTCTTTCTTCCCTTCCTTCTACCCTTCTAAAGAAAAGGAGTAGGCCTTTTAATACTAAAATTAAGAACCGAGTTATAAAGAATCGTAAAAGCCATAGATAATTCCTTTTTTCTATCCTTTTTTTCTTTTTTTCTTTCTCTCTTTCTATCCTTTACTTTTTTCCTTTTTTCTTTTTTTTCTTTTTTTCCTCTTTCTTTCTTTCTTTCTTCTTTCCTTTTTTCGTTCTTTATTTAATTAATATAGTATAATAGTTAGTTTGTTAGGTTAGATTTAAATTAAGTGTTCGTATAAATAGTAAAAATAAAAAAGAAATTTAATTCTAATATTCCTTATTTTAAAATCCGTGATTTTATTCATTTTTGTTATTATTTTTCGTTTTATTAATATTAAACTTTCTTAGAAATTCATTTTATTTAAAATAATTATCAAGAAATATAAATACTTCTAGTATATATATATATGATAAAATATTATTTACATTATAACTATTTTCTTACCTTTTTTATATAATTATAGAATATAAAGAGTTAAAAGAGTAAGAAATATTTTAATAATATATATATATATATATATCTATATTTAAATTAACGTTTTATTTATATATATTAAACTAGCATTTAAAATATTATAGCTATACTAATTAGAATAAATAGTGTTAGAGTAGTACTAAGAATACTAGAGTAATATTAAAATGTAAGAATATATAAATAGTATTAAGGGTAGTAAATATATAGATATATCATAAGATAATTTGCTTATATTAATAATAGATAAAATAAAATAATTTCAAATTAGAAAATAAAAATAAATAATAATTAAATCCTTCCTTCTATCCTATATTCTCTAATTCTTCTTCGTTTTAATCCTCCAAATTAATATCTTCTTCTTCTTCTTCCTTACTACCACTAGAAATTTCAATCGGATTGTTCTTATTCTTTCTTCCTTTTTCCCGTTCCCCTTTTTCCTTTTTAATAGTAAATTCAATAATATTATCTTTGTTATTATTATTATTATCGTTATTATTATTATTATTTCTACTATTATTATTACTATTATTATTAGAATCGTCTTCCCTTTCTTTCCTTTCCTTCTTTTCCTTATTATCTTCGAAAAAATCGCTAATATTATTAAATAAACATATATTTCTTTCTTTAATACTAATAATTCTCTAACTTTTTAAAAGCATTATTTGCTTTATTAATTCTAAATTAATTTTAATACAGCTTTTAATTATAATTAACTAACTAAAACTAAATTTACGTTTAATACTAGTACTAGTAATTAGAATTCCTAAATATTTTTTAACTATTTAATACTGGATACGTATATTTAGGTACATAAATTCAATAAAGTTATAAGGTAATTAATCATATAAAATTAACCTATTTGTTTAACTGTATACGAAGGCTATAATTTAAAATATGTATTTATTGAATGTATTAACCCGATTAGTAAATTAGGGTAGTGTCATGGCGTAACCAAGGATGGGTACGATGTGCAAAGACTGTACTACCCTAATGGCTAACTTGGACTGAAGACAATAAGTTGAAGAAGGAAGGAAACCTCCAAAAGGGATGGCTCGGTGGGGAGGACTGGGTTTTATACCCTGAACTCTGAGAGAAAGCCAGGCCAAGCCCAGAACCTGAACCATCTGAACCAAACCCGTGAATGAAAGCCACCCTTAATGGGATCTGTGCACGTGAAAGACCCTTGACGGTCCCAGCCGTCATAGGTAGATACCTTAATAAAATAAAAGCTTTATATAAGAAGCGCGCTTCTAGTGCGAACTATTAGCTCTTAATTCTTCCTTTAATATTACTTTTTATAAGGCTTCTAAAGGTTATAATATTTATAAATAATTTAAATTACCTATATTAAATATTAATTGCAATCAAACGGTTAATTAACTAAACTAAACCCCGATTAGAGTTTTTAATTAAATTAAATTAAATATTTTTCTTAAAATAAATTCTTTAAATCTCCAATTATAAACTTTTATATTCTATAATATTGACCCCGCGATGGTAAATAATAATAAAATAATCCTTGTACTATTACAATTTTAATTCCCTTCTTATCCTTCCTTTATAATTCCCTCCTTACGCTTCACCTTTCCCTTTCTATATTATATTAACGTATTTATATCGATTCGTATCAATTAGAATATTAAATATAATATTACCCTAATTCGAATATTTACGGGCCTTAATACGAAGGGTAACCCCGCCTACTAATTATTTAATTTTTAAATGTATATTGTCTTTTCCTATTTATATCTTTACTAAGCCTTTTTAAATATCATTAATACTATTATTCGTTAGCGACCGTAATTAAACATCTTATAAATTGGGATTAATTTATATTTTAACTTCGATTTCAATTAATAATGAATTTAATAACGTTATTATAGTTAATAATTTTCTTCCATTAAATAACCCGGTTTATAATACCTTTGATAATTTAATTAACTATAATAGAAATATTATTGGATAATCGAAATAATTTTAATTACGCGGTAAATTGCCTTTTATTAAATTAATTTCGATTATACCTCCTATTATTTTCCCTCCCTAACTCCTCCTTAGCAAAGGAGTTTAGGGTATACCTTTAACTTAAGCTCCTCTTAAAACGAATATATTTCTTCTCTCCTTTCTATTACTATTTATTAAGCTTCCCGAATAGGTATTACAATTACTACTTATAAAATCGGTAATCAAATTAATTAAATAAAGCTTTATATTACCCTTTAATTTGCTGGTTAAATTAGCCTTTATGCTTATTATATTTAATATTACTACCGAACCTAAACTTGAAATTCCCATAAAAAAAACCCCTCTCCCTTTAAATTTCGTAATATCGTTAGTATTATAAAGAATATTTTTAGTAATAATACAATAATTCTCGACGTAATCCCTAAAATTACACTTCCTAACTCCGATTTATACTTCAAGGTAAATAATAATACGTCCTACTTCGAATATTAGCCTACTTAAAAATAATTATTAACGCGTTATAATTGCGAATTAATAATTATAGGACGTAATAACCTTTACGACTACGTAGCGGAAGATACTAAGGCACTATACGAATTAAAATACGAAATAGAGGAAACGTTATTTAATTTTAAGCGTCCTAGGATACTAAACCGGTTTGGCGTCGATAATAAGATTATCTAGTATCTATTCGATAAGGTAATTTACGTTAAAAATAAATAAGGTTGCGATTTCGATATAATATTAAAATAAAGAGAAGAAACAAATAAGAATTTAGTAAGCCTCGGCAATTATATTAACGGATAATTCGATTACGTACGCAAAGTAAATAAAAGTATATGACAAAATCTCTTTACAATTTAATCCAAAATTATATTATTAAATAATAAGCTTGCTCAAATTAGTATTAATATAATCGTTATAAATGGAGTTCTATATAGACCGATCTCGTATTTCTTAAGTTGGAATTTAAATAGTCTTTTAAAGCAAATAAGTAAGTCGAAATTTAAATTACGTCGATACTTCGTTTCCAATAATAACTATTAGTTATAAAGACCCCACTCAGTAAAATTGTCCCCGGTCGTTACCTTAAATCGGTTACGGACGAAACGGTATTACGTAACCTTAGACCGAAATTTATAACGTTAATAATAAGGCTTACTATCGCCGTTATCAAATGAATTTTTACTGAATATTATACTCTGGCTAAAATAATAATAAGTAGTCTTATTTAATAATATATTCTAAACCTCCTTTCCTCCGCCCCTAATTCAGCTAAGAATTAGTATAAGCATTTAATTTACGAACCCCAGTTACTACTTAGTTAATAATTAGCTTTTAACCTCCTAATTCAATTTATGATTTAAATATATACGTATATAAAGTTACACTTCTTAAATTAATAATTGAGGATGAGATTCTACTTATATATATTATAATCACGCGACCTGTACCGAATGCGTTTACTGTTTAATAGCGTTTATCCTTTAAAATTCCTTATAGTGGTAGATATTTAGTTGGCGATTTTTTAAATCCGCCGGTATATTATAACCCCTATATTTACGTCCCTTTCCCTAACTTTAATTTTATTATCTTATATAAATTAGGTTTAGCCTAATATTAAGAATCCTAATCCTTTTGTAATTAATAGTATTTATTCCCGATATTTATAAAATAATTTGCTTTATCAAATCTATTTTAATAGCCGATATAGTGCTGGAAGAATCTAAAAGGAACGCTAAATAAATATTTAAAAATATAGAGACTGTAAAGAAAAATATTAACGATTAAGTTATTTTACTTCTATTTCAATTTGATACAGCGGTCGATAACGGTAGTATTATTCCGCCTACTAAATTTCCTATAAGTGTAGTTACCGTAAGCGTCCTAAATAGCGATAATTTTAACGGTAAAAACGAAAATTATAATAAGGATAAGGACGCTACTAATAAGAAGCTTTTTCTTAATTTAAAAAGAGGACACTACCTACTTAATAACGGAGGAAGCTATTTACTTAGAGGAGGAGGCTACCCCTTAGATTTACCCAATAATAGTCCGAATAACGATTTTTATAATGTATATCCCCGCGGAGAATAAATTAAAATTAAGAAGGAAGAGGTTAGTTACTTTGATTTATATTATATAAATTCTAATAATTTCAATATAATTCAAAATAGAAAAGATATTATTTATATTACGGTGATTATATTTGCGGATTATATTTTATTTATGTTAGAAGATTACCTAATAATTAAGACGAAATTGAAGCCTAATTTATTTAGCTTTTTCTTTAATTTATTCGAGGCGCTATATTTTTATAGTAGAATTAATTTAAACCTACGTAACGGACTAATATACGTACGGAGGAACTCGATAGATTATATAATGGACTAATTATGCGATTTAAACTCGATTGAGCTATAGCTACTTGTAAATTTAATTACAGTATAATTACATTAAAAGACGTTATAATAAATAAGAATACAATATATACGTACGTATTAAAAAACTTATATTTCGCTAGCGCTATAATTATATTCTCTAAATTAGAGGATAACTAGTATAGTATTATAATATATATTTAGTTTAATATAAATATTCGTATTAAAACGCTATTGCGCACCCTTCGTAGAATAAATCTTTTAATAAATTATACAGCCGAAATCGACGATACTAAAGAGCTACTCGTATTATTTATTAGAGATAAGTATCTTTATATATAACCTAAATTTACTATTAAAGAGGTCGCTAACCTTATAATTAACCCTACTCTCGATATAATACGCGATTAATACCGTAACTATTCTAAATGTAACAACCGCTGTAATAATTAATCCGGTTGAAATAACCGCCGTAATAACCGTTTTAATTATAATAACGGCTGTAATAATACCCGCCGTAATAACCGCTCTAACTGAAATAGTTATAAATTACACGAAATTAATTATAGCGATCGCGCTTATTATGCCAAAAATACCGAAAATAAGGAGACTAATATTAAAGAGGAAGTTGTATAGGAAGATGCAATTTTTACGGGCAATTCTAACGACTTAAGTAGCGATATTACCGACGTTTATTATATATATAATAGAAAATTAATTTATTATAAATACTTTAAAGAATTCGATTCTTCCGCTATAAAAAAACGCTACGTAAAAGGATATAAGCCCCCTAAGGCAACCGATTGCGAAGCTATTTAACCTTGCTCTAAACTTCTAGTTATTCGTCGAATTTATAATTATTATAAGATAATTTACTTATTTCGTAACGAAATGTTGAAATATATCAAAAAATATAAATATATTTTAACGAATAATTATAAAGAATTGTAAATCACCTATTATACTAGTAATCCTATGGACTATAAAATTAAAGAATTAGTATTTTATTTAGGCAAAAATTTCGTAAATAATTTACTTTTAAATTATATTTATTTACGTATTAAAGTGGGAATTACCCCTAAGGGCGAGAATTTCGAAATCTACTTTGATTTAAAAGTAAGTAGGAATATTATCGATCGAAAAGTCTTATTTATACTTTAATATTTTATATTAATAAATTATTCGACTATAATATGCGGAGTAGGTAATAATTCAATAAAGTTCAAAGATTAAATCTTATTTACAATATATATTTCGGGTATCGATTATAAAGGTAATAGTACTTTATATAAAATAGAAGTAGCTATATAGGTAATAAATTATTTAATTCCTAATATTCTTTTCGCTAATTCTTTTTTATACTTTCGATAAACCAATATCGATTATGAAATCGAATTAGTCCGATTCCTTAAAAACGGTTTTATAGTAAACTTCAAAATTATTAAACGTTCAAATAAACGTATTAGGAAAATTATTATTAGTAAAAAGATTACTTGATTACTAGGCGAATAAATAATAGTCTTAATTTATTATAAACCTTTATTTACAGACTTTTTGTTACGAACTTAAGCGAGTTACATGGGTCAACCAAGCCACCGGGACACGACAGCTACGAAGAGGCGGGACAGTGTAACTATAGGAGCCAGTAGGGCGCAGAACCAGGAGGGCTCACGCGCTAGGAGGGCTCACGCCGTGAGCCAGGCTCACGCGTGAGCCAGGGCCACATGGTGAGCCAACACCATCAGTGAGCCATCACCACAATAGACACTCAAGGCTCAAGGATCAGGAACGGACACAGAGTATAAAGGGACTGCTGGAGAACTCAGATTGTCAGATAGTTCGACAGTAGTCAATTGATCATTATCACCGAGACYAGTATTACGCAMGCATACTTGTTGTGAACCTTTTGGCTTCACCGAACAGCACTGATAGTTCTTACCTTCAGCTATCCTACTTAGGCAGATCAGACTGCCGTTCGTCACACTATTCTTTTACTTTTATATTATAATACGTAGTAATCTTATATATAATTGTCAATATAAAATTCCTACGGTTTATATTTATTAAGAATACGTTGTAAGGCGTTTTTCATATCCTTAAGAATTTTTATATTAATTCGATCGGCGAATATAAGGATAGCGGATCTTTACTATATTATAGGCTAACTTCAACGCTATATTAATTATCGAATAAATATTAATAATTATTAGAAGATAATTTAAATACTAATTTAACCAAAGTTGTAAAATAAGTTACTAAAGAATAACCCTTCCCGTTTAATACCAAAATTAACTTCTTTGGAGAATTAATAATACAAATTATAAAGTAGGACGATAACGCTTAGACCGGCGAACTAAAATTCCTAACTATACTCAAAAAGTATTTTACTTTAGGTATCCGTATAAAAGAAGTATTAGAAATCGTTATAAATAAGGCTATTTATATTTATATCATAAATTTAAAGTCAGCCGAAGTATTAAGAGCTATCGTCTTGTCCTTCTTAAGCTTCTAGCAGAAAGGTAATATAATAAATATACCCTTAGAGGATATAATAAGAATTCTACTAATAAAAAGTTAGTAAAAGTAGAGGGTAGTTATAAAAATATACCTTTTGAACAAAAAGGATTAAATAGTTATCAACGAAGTATTTAAGATTTTTTTTAAATAAGGCAAAATAGAATATATTATACGAATAACGCTATTTATATATTCTATCTTCGTAGTATTATAGATAATAAAATTTAGCCTAATAGGCTAACCCGTCATTAATTTAAGGGTATTAAATAATATTACAATCCTTAATAATTACCCGCTACTACTATAAATAATAATTATTACTTTTATATAGAATAAAATATTTATTATAGTAATCAATACTATTTTATTCTTTTATTAATTTAGTATCTAATAGAAATGTTACAATAGATTTACGCTAATTACCTATCGAAGGCTAGAATAGCCTACTATTACTTAAATAAATCTTAAAAATACGCTCGTATGTATATAACGCTCTATAAATATACTTTTAAAAGAATATTAAAATTACTATAGGGTTTATATTAACGATATTATTATTGTATTAAATATAACCGAAGAATATCTATCCTACCTTATAATTATTTTTAAATTATTCGCTAACAAATATATTGTTCTTTTCTCTAAGAAATTATATTTAGGATATTTTAGCATAGAACTCCTCAGTTTCCGTATCGACTTATTAGGACTATTTATTATAAAGGAGAGAATAGTAGTAATATATATTTTAGATTTCCCCGTTTGATTAAAGATATTTGAATAATATATTAGCAGAACCGACTTCGTAGGCTACTTAGTACTATATTACGTATAATTAATTAAACCTCTATAGAATAAGAAAATTACACTCCTAATTGAAGGATGTGAGTCAGGTAAGATTAATAGCTACGGTAAAAGGGTTGTATATTATTTTAAAATTAAATATAACCCGATACTTTAAGAAGTCGCCGCTTTCGAAGCCTTATAGAATATTATTTCCGAAAACCCTATAATAATTATCCATTTTAATCTAGATAGGTAAGCCTTTTTATAAATCGACGGCTTCTGAAAACGTAATTTTAGTATAATTATATTTTACTTTAAGTTCAACTATGCTTAAACGCCCTGAACGAATATATTATTTAGTTAAGTAATATTTATTATATTTTTAAATAAGGTATCAATATCCGCCAAAATTAAATATAGGCTATTAGAATTTAAAGTTATATATTTAATGTAGGCTATTAAACGTTTACGGACCTAAATTTATTCTTATAATAAGATTATTATCGTTCTAACCGATTATTCTATAATAAAAAGTATAATTGAATAAACGATATTATATACGTTATTAATAAATTGAATAAATAGATGCCTAATTAATATATTTATTTATGTATTATAATATAATATTAAACCTTATTATTTACTTAGTGAATTTAATTTCTTACCTAATATATTTAATCATTTAAAAGTTAAAAGTACTAATGGTAATTTAAAAGGAGAAGTAATATTAGATAATATTTAGTTTGTAAAGGAAGTTGTTTATATTTATACGGAAGCCTAAATAAATAAAGCGAGCCTTAAACGCTTCGCTGATAAATATAAGTCCGATATTAAATTCGTTACTATTTTTAACGATTTAAAGGATTACGCTACCGAAGACGGAAGTATTTTTTTGAAAACCGGGTATCCTTTCTTTATTAATAAATAGAGTTTAATTTACAATTAATAGAACGATAGATTAAAGAATTTATACGTTCTATTTAAGTATATTTAAAAAGTTTTATAATTTATATACAATGAAAAATAATACCTTAGAAAAGATTGAATAATATATAATTTAAAGCCTTTTTTATTTTTAAACAAGATATGTCTTATTAAAGGTTACATATAAACATATTTAATTTACAACTTTAATTAAACCGATAAAAGCGCGTTGATCGGAGATTATTAATTAATTAAACCCGAGAATACCTTACTGATACAAATAATTACTATCAATTTTATCGTTGGCCTTTTAAAAATATTAACGATTAGTACCTTATAGTACTTTAAAGGTTATAATACTTTCGATTATATAATTCCCGTCATTAATAAATCCTTAAAACGGTTATTATTTATATTAGGATATTTAATATATATAGCGGAACATTAAGGTAAGGTTTTTATACGTTCTTTATTATTTTACAATTAGGGTATACCAATTAGTATTATTTTGAATAGAAATTATAAAATTATATTCGTATTTTGGAGAGGAATGTAGAAAGTTATAGGAATGAAATCATTGATAATTACCGTTTATTACCCTTAGGGAAACAGCTTAGTTAAAAGAAAGAATTAATTAGTCGAAATTATATTATATTTTTATATGTTTTATAACTTACATAAAGTTTAATTCGAAGTAATTATTTAATTACAATAGAATTTCAATAGTATATACGTCGACGCTATTAAAGTTAACCTTTACGAATATTTCTTTAGTTATAAATTAATTATTCTACTCAATTTAATTACTAAATTTATTAAAGTATTAAATTATTAAGTTTTATACAATTATATCCGAGAGGATATTCGATTGGTTATAAATTTCGCTATCGTTGACGCTAAAAGTCGTGATAATACTAATTATCGATAATTCGAATTGAACGTTAACGATAAAGTATTTTTCAAATTATATAAAGGATATTATTTATTAGGACGACTATTAAGAAAGCTATTATAATAATACGTTGGACCTTTTAAAATTATTTATAAAGTGGGTAAATTGGTATACGAATTAGAATTATTAAAGGAAACAAAAATTTATTTAGTAATTTTTATCGCCTATTTAAAATTTACTTTTAAAGGAAACGACCCTTTTAATCGAATAGCGCTTCCTTCTGGACCTATCGAAGATTTATAAAATTTAAATAATAATAACGGTAGCGCTAATTATAAAATCGGGGTCGTCTTAAATTATTAACTCAGAGGCAATAGTACGTATTAATATTATATTAAATAGTTTGGTTATAGTTACTAATATAACCGTTAGAAGATTAAGAAAAAGTTATACAAATTTAAGAAGTTGATTGCGGAGTATTAGAAGCGTAAGGGAGGATAAGGTAATATACGACAGATTGAGCGCGTTACGCGCAATATAAGGAATAAATAAGGAAGAAATAAGGATATTCCTAGTAAGGATATTAGTATTTTCTTTATAAGCCAGGACTTAATATTAGATACGTATATTTAAGTACATAAATTAAATAAAGTTATAAGATAGTTAGTTATATATAATTAACCTACCCGTTTGGCCGTGTACGAAGGCTATAGTTTGGAACGTATGCTTATTAAGCGTATTAACTCGATTGGTAAGTTAGGGTAGATACCCTAATAAGATAAGAGCTTCGTATAAGAGGTGCGCTTCTAACGCGAACTATTAGCTTTCGATTCTTCCTTTGGTATCACTTTTTATAACACTTTCAAATATTATAGTATTTGTAAGCAACCTAGGTTACTCGTATTACTATTATAGCTAGAATAGGCTACTTTAAGGCTACAGTCTTCCAATAATACATGGGATTAATATTCTATAAAATAATTAATTAGTAAAATATTATTATTATTATTATTATTATTATTATTATTATTATTAT
>RAOM01000227.1:0-12532 GCA_009805225.1 Neurospora sp. LNF1-1 | reverse complement strand
GTTCTGCAGTAGTCAATTGATCATCATCACTGAGACAAGTATAACGCTACCCTACTTGTTGTGAACCTTTTGGCTTCACCGAACGTCTTCTGATAGTCTTCACCTTCAGCTATCCCATTTAGGCAGATCAGACTGCCGTTCGTCACATTTATAAAGAGGGTTGTAATTAAATTCCTCCAGACAATAACCTTCTTCTAGTTCGATTTTATAATTATAAGGTTAATGATTAAGTAAAGTATTAGAATTATATTTATTAAAGATATTGAAATATTTATAATAATTTTAAAGAATTATTTTATCGGTTTTAGCGAGCAATTTTCGTTCGTTATAGAAGAGCGGTTCCTATACGGGGTCCTAGGTAATACGCTTCTATTGGATAAATCGGTCGATTTCGAATATCTTCGTAGAATATACTATCTCATTTTCCTTTATAACGGATCACATAAAAAAGTTACTGTCGAGGACGTATATTTATACCGGTCGCTCCTTATATTAACTAATGGGATTTCTTTTCAATTTATATATATCTTGCTATCACAGCCCTATTTCCTATCGGTAGGTTTAATCGGTTTAATTTTCCTAAGGAGTTCTAAGGATAATACTATAAAATAAATAAGGTTAGCCAAATTCCTTTCCATCTTACCTAATAAATCGGTCTTTTTAAAAATCGTAGTAAGGTCTTAAAGTAGATATCGGGGCCGAATATAACCTAATTCGCTAATTTCTTCGTTTCGAATATACTTAAAGTCCACCGGTATAATAAAGACTATTTTCTTAAATTTAGGCACTTAGGTTTAGAACTCGAGGATTCGCTTCTCGATTTCCTTTTAGTATTACTATAACTCTTTCTAGTATTAATTATAATCTTCCTAGTTTATTTCTTTTTCATAATAGTTTCGAAAAAGCTAGCCGGCTAAAATAGGTTCCGGGACGGTAATATATTTATTAGTAAATCTAAACGCCGTACGGCCGCTATTTTTATTGTTTATTCAATGCTTATCCTTTCATTTTATTAATACGTCGCGATAGGTGATATTCTTTTAATAATCGGAATTGGCCGGGCTAGGGTTAATAGGGCGGACTTTAAAGTTAGAATTCTTCATTTATTCTAAATCTAGCTTCTATTCAAGGGAGAAAATTAAGCGGCGGTTTTTACAATTTACCCAAATATTATAAATAATAAGCTACTACCGACCGATAATAAGGCTATAAGCTATATTAACGACGATAAAGAAATTAGGGAGTATTATTCGGTTTCGAATTTTCAAAGCGGCTTTAACGACTTCTTCAATATTCTAATTAATTTTTCCTTAATAATTATTAATACTTCGGGCGGGAAAATTACTTGTTGCCTCTATTAATAACCGTTCTTTTAATTTATTAGTAAAGGTTATATTAATAAATAGATAATTATTTACTGTTATATCGATTAGGGTGTCAAATATAAATAAAGATATTCTATTATTAATTATACTACATTAAATAAATATAACATCCCCTCCCAAATAGAATATCAAATTAAATCTATCCTTTTTATATTTTTATCTATCCTTTATTTATTCTGTAACCGATACTTCCCATAGGAAGGAATTTAATTCACTTAAGCTAAATAATTTCCCTATTCGTTAATAGCGGGCGTAGTATCCATAAGAAGAGCCGCCGGTTAACTACTGCTAATACCGTTCTTATAAACTAAATAACGCTCTATAATAATAGTAACGTAATCGCGGCGCTCTCGATTAAATTAATCATTCTAAAGATAATCGCACTTAATATAACTACGCTCCTTACAAAGGAAATAATAACCTTCGTTAAATAAATAAATAATTTTTTTAATGTAATCGGCCGTAGCACGGTTATTATTATTACTTCTACTTCCGCTAGCGGTCCTAAAATTCGAATTAGAACCGCCGCAATTAAATCCTCTAAAACCGGGTCTTTTATTACTATTTCCCTTATTATAGGAAGAGGAAGAAGAAGTAACCTTAGCCTCCTCTATAATCATTTTAAATATTTAACTAAAACCGGAATAATTAATACAATATAATTCGAAGGAAATGAACGCGTCGTAATACTTAACGCCTATTTACTTTTTATATCCTATAAGAAAGCGTTGGAATAATTCGTACTTTTATTTGGTCTTAAATCGTTAGTACTTACTAACTATACGAACGAACTTATTTTTGAAGAAATCGAAATTATTTTTATCTTTTATTTTAAATTTAATAAAGTTAACGAGAGCCTTTTTGTCCTAATTAAGGTGCCTATATTCACGCTACAAATAAGTTATTAAATTAGAGTAAGTAATAAAGTAATCGGGGTAAGCTTCGCGAAAATAAGGTATTAAATCCTTAAATATATAGCCGGTTAAACGACTCTTAATATAGAGAAATTTATTATAATTAATTAAGTAGTAATTAGTATTAATTTTATGTTTACTTTAGATTAGATTAGATTAGGCCTTAAAAAGTATATTATCCTCTTTATTTTAATTATAAAATTTCGGAGGGTTTATTTACTTAATTAAAAGGCGGGTACGACGGAGAGGGACGATCGGTACTTTATTATTATTATTTTTATCGTCTTCGAAAAGAACTGTTATAAAGTAAGTAATTAATTGGTGAAGGGGAGCTATATTAAGGTCCTTCTCGATATTAGGGAGGACTATCTCTTTATTCTTACTCTTTTTTCTAATACCTTTAAGGATATTCAAATCGGCAATAGTACCTTTCAAATTTTAAATAATTTCGTCTTTCTCTTCCAGGAAGTCTTTAAACTATTAGATTATTTTAGGCTCGGTACGGGGAATTAGGTTAGCGTTAGTAAATTCGGTTTCTAAGGCGGGAACCCAATTGTAAACGGTATAAAACTTAACGTTGAAGGAAGAAATAATTTAATATATTTTTAATACCTATTCCTGTAGAACTATACGTATTATAACCTAAAATTTAAATGCGTCGAATGTATCGGCTAATTCTTTAGTATATAATTCGGCAAATTTAGTTTCGTTTAAATAATTATTAAACGGGAATTCGGAGTTAAATAATAATATGCAGTAAGGGACGTAGGGAACTGCGTTATGAATAAAGAATTTAAGAAATTCTTCTATTTTCGATTTAAAATCGTTAATTAAATTCTTTAAATGAAAAGCGGTATTGAAACAATTAATGTCCCTATTAACATACTTATCGAATAAGTCGAACGATAATTTAAAGTCCTCGTTATTTTTATTCTTAATTAGGGTATTAATTACGGCTTTGGACGGAAATTTAAATTAATTATACAAATAAAATAATATTTTTTAACGGAGGAGAATTAATTTACTATGGGAGCGTTCCTTAAGAGGGTATAGTCCGTTGAAATATTCTTTATTAAATTTTATAAATAATTTAGCGAAGTCGCGGAAGATTCTATCGACGTAGGGAGCCTTCCGGATAAAGGGGGTTTTATTACTATCATTATTCTTATTGACGCTAAATTTAATAATAGCCTTATCCTTCTCCTTTAATAGTTTAGAGTTATTTTCGTTACTAACATCTTTTTTATTATCGTCTTTAAATTCAAAATTATTATCGCCCTTCTTACTAAAGAGGTCTTTATCACTATAGTTATTATCTTTAGTAATTGTAATTATTATCGCCGGGGCTTTTAATTCTAGTACTAGTATTACTACGAATTAAGTGGGGAAGTACTATAATATTAATTATTGTAAGTTTCGGTTCTTTAGATTACGACGTTCGGTTTAATTATTGGTATCGGTTTTTAATTATTGGGTTTTAACCTTCCCAAGTAATTATTAGATTAACCTTAAATAATATAAGAGTACTAATATAAATAAGTCGAAGGCAGAGCTAAGATTCTATTTATAATAGAAGATTTAAGGTAAAGAGAAGAAAAGGAAGAGAATTAGGTATAAGCGTACAAACCCAAATAAATACCTTAATTATACAAGCGATAGCGGGACCCATATACGGGTCGCCAACAGCCAATCCCTTTATTCGTATCCCCTTTACCTATATGACAAATTTTGAGTAAACACCTTCAATAGGCTTAGAGCCCGCCTTAGCCAGTCTTAGCGCGAACCTTCCATGTCACTCGTTCCTCCAACCTTTGTAGCACTGATCCTCCCATGGGGTATGGCGGTCATGGCGGTATGGCCGGAACGGCACCGTCACATTTACTAATATAAATTAATTAGCTTAGTATTGGGGAATTTAGTATTCTTCGTCTATACGCATTATAAATTCGAACTTCCTAAAATACATATCTTGGCCAATTTAATAGTATATACTTAGTCTTAGAAATTCTTATTCGATAGTATTAATATTTACACATTCGTTAATAATAAGGGTTACTTCCCCTTCGTATTCGTAAAAATCGTTAGTATAATTCTTACCGCTAGCCTTAATACAGTTAATATATATAGTATAGTTAGGATAATCATTATTTAGTCGATAGTTGTAACGACCTCCTTCTTTGCAATAGTAAAAGTAGATGAAATTTAACGGGAAAATAGCCTTGCTATTATCCTTTGAATTATTAACGAAGTGCGCGTATTTGCTAGAGGTAGTTCTAACAAATAAAGATTAATAAGGTATATAGTATAGCTCTATTAAATTCTCTATTAAATGCACTATACCTTTGTATATTATTATAATTATATTGGAATTGAGGAATATTTAGAAAAGGGATTTGGGATCTATAAAGTATAGGGGTGCTGGGACTATTATTACTAGGTCGTTATTTGATTGGTTAGAATCCGACCTCTGTTGGGACTTTGCGTTCTTGTTATTGTTTTTCTATACATTACGTTTGGATTGGTCTTTTTTCTAACGTACTAATTCGGTTCTTATCCTAGAAATCTGCAATAGTATATCCACTACCTTTATATCCAATAGAGGAAGTCTTCGCAGAATGCGCTTTTTTAAGGTTATTTATTATTTAAGGAGCCTCTAAATAACCCGAATAGGGTGGCTATTACAACCCTGTAATACGCCTAGTATTTGTACTTATATTTTGTATTTCGTACGTAATATATAGTCAATATATACGTATAATCAGAATAATATTTCGAAATTAGAAAATTCTTCGTATTTATTGTAATAATATCGTAATAGTTTGGACTTGTCGGTTATTAGGCCGTAGGAAGTAATACCTTCGATAATTTCGGGTTCTTCTAGTCGATTAACCTATGTAGCGACCTATTTATCGATAAAGTCTTCGTCGAATTCGATAATATTGGGCTCTTCTCTATTAAACTTTCGTTCGCCGTATTCGATGTCTACTTAGTGGGCGGTATATAGAAACCGATATACCGTAAAATAACCGCAATAGTACCGTATCTACAGACCTACCGTGCCAATACCGTGACAATACAGTAAATGCCAAACTACCGTAATTTGCCAAACTACCGTGGGAGTTTCCCACCACAAGATGGCTTTTCGGGTCTAAAGGCAATTGCGATATGGCGGTCCTCAAAAAGTCACGAAGTCATGCGGGTCATATTTGCTGCGGCCAATTGAATGCCAGCAGGTGGATCCAGTCAATTGGTCCAGCCATGTGGGTTAGCGCCAAGCAAAACTGCCAAAACTATAGTATCAGAACTTAGCGCATGATACCCTGTAAGGCGAGTGTTAGAGGGCAGAGGAAGGAGAGAGGGAAGGATGTATTTTTCGACTACGTTCTACCAATACATGATAATAAGTCGTGCCCGCGACGCCGGCAGGGCATAGGTACAAAAGGGAAACAGGCAAAAAGCCCATAGGTCAGGCTCTAGCTTAGCCGGGACGGAAAAACCCAAACTGATGACATATCCTACTGATGAAAGAAAACCTCCTCCGTTGCACACATTGGACATCTTTTTCCATCTTCAGGTTGGCGTACGCGTCAGCCGACGAGGGAGAACTCCCCGTGTTCTACCGGTCGTTGCGTGTTTGTTAGAGTTCCGCAAGAGTAGCGGAGTCGAAGGATCCGATATTCCTACGGTTTTGTAAGTGCAGGGTAGGCAAGCCGGTTCTGCTGTCCGTCGTTTTCGTCTTCGAATAGAGGGCAGAGATAGCGCATTTGCGACACGGTCGCGCACGATTAATTAAATACAACAATATAGAACACAAAGTAAATGAAAGGGACGGCAAAAGTATCAAACTAAAAGGTACAGTATACAACATTAAACTATCTTCCTAAAGCGGTTCAATAACCGCTAATACTCGGATATTGGTATCGGGAACAGAGGCGTAGCTGGCAAGATATCGTACTATTTCGTAGACGCACAATTGTTGTATAATAATAACTATACTATTATCGAATACAATAATATCGGCCGTAGTAATAACGATCGTAATACTAATTTCCGTAATACTAGTCGCAATATTACTTTTTTTTGTAATTTTTATTTTGGTTAACGATTATAAATATCACAGAACTCTGACAAAGGGACAAGAACTAAACGCTACAAAGACTCAAAGATATAGGGAACTCATACCCTTCTCGAATATAGCCGAATCTACAATAGCCGACTATAATATCGTCGACGAAGGGGAAGGGGCAGGACTAAATATACGGGTACGCCCAAGAATAGAAGGAATAGTGTTAGTAGTAGATATAGACACGCCGGTGCGGCTACCACTATAGTAACCTCCACAATAATTACTACTACCGCTACCACCACGAAGACCCTTACGACGTCTATTACGAAGATCAATAGGACCCTCATCTTCGTCTTCATCTACATTACAGCGGCTACCGCAACCACCAAGAATAGTACGTTAACGTTCGGAATACTTGGGGGTTGGCGTATACTCGCGGGTCCTACTAATAGTGTCGCGGTTCTAACTATAAACATAGTCTTAATATTAACGGTCTTAATTATAACAACGGTCCTGGCTATAACCGCTATAGCCGTCGTTGTAAAAGGAATCCTGGCGGCCACCTCTACCTTAGCTACCTCTACTTTAGCCACCTATATTCTAGCCGCGGTCATAGTCACGCCGGTTATAACCACAATCATTATAACCCTCATGATAACCACGGGAACTATAACTGCCCTGATTATAACTATAACTATAACCGCCTCTATTATTACGACCGCCAGTATTGCTATAGCCACCTCTACTATTATAACCACAGTTATCGTTATAACCACAGTTATTACGACCAATATTATTACGACCGCGAGTATTATTATAGCCACCTCTATCACAATCGCGATAATTATAATCTCTTTTAAATACTGGACTAAAACCAGAGCTAGAACCAATCGGAACTAACTATTTACGAAGTATAGGACGCCAACCACTAACTATAAGGTAGGTGTTTAGCCTGGCTAGGGGTAGCTATTCATTAACAATATTATACTAAAGTAAATCTAAATCGGGGACTTCAATAGGCTGTACAATTTTAAATACAAATTCCAAAGGCACATTAACGATTTAATTTCGCTCGACCTCGATATATCTATCGTCAAAAGGCAAACTTTCGAATATACCACGCATTACCTTACGAATATTCTCATCGGTAATCCTTTTACTACTACAAGGCCGGCTCCTATTCATCTCGTTCTCGGATTTAATAATATAGATATAAATACGGCCTATATCGAAAAACTCTATTTTAATATAATAGAAAGGAAATTGGCATTTATTACTAAAAATGGCGTCGTAATTAAGATACTTCGTAATATAAAAGTAAACTTAATCGAAAGTATATTTATTAAACTAATTATTAATAAACTAGTTGAACTGGAATTTGTACTAGGGATTTCCGAATAAGTTATATTTAAGGATTTCGGGGTAATCCGTTACCAAGCCTTTAAAAAAACTAAGTATAGAACTAATAAGGAATTTGGATTTCAATAATTTATAAATATTTATAGCGTAAAGGCGAAGGTCTTTAAACTTTTTATAACGGGTATCGATCTTGGGAGCTGCCTATTTAATAATCGAATTATAAAACCAATTATAATAAAATAAGAATAAGGCCTACCAAACTTCCTTATTGATTTCGTTAAGTATAGATGCGTATTTATTAGGGACTAATATACTTTTAGGAAGGTCTTCGACGCGTAAAGGAGTCTCGGGCTCGGTACCGTTAGGTATGTAATCGCTAGTGATAGGGTCGAAGTTTAGGCGAGTAGGTATACTATTTTATTGAAGGCTTCGAAGGCTGGCGCGGGTAGTAGGGTAGAAAAATTCTGGGAAAGATTATTTAAGACGACGGCCATTATCCCTCCTTCTATTTCTACGTAAACAGGACGATTGGGCGGGAGTCTCAGGCAGTCTTGAATCAGCACGACTAGTACTACGGCCACCACCGCGACGATCATCACGACCACGATCATTACAATCATCACAATCATCACGGTCATCACGGTTATCACGACCACTGCCATAACCACGACCCTCGTCACGATCACCGCGACTACTACGACGGCCATCATCACGATCGCCACCACAACCACGACCTTCGCCACGGCCAGACTCATCAATTTCCTCGAAGTCCTCGTTATCTTCGTTCTAGACAGGACCCTCGTCATATTCGTCGATATCCTCTCGACGGCTAGATATACTAAAAATACCAAATTCACCAAACTCCTCCTCTTCATTATCCTCTTCCACATCCTCTTCGTTATAGTCCCTATAAAACTTATCTTAGTAATCGATATTATCTTCATCGTCGTAATCGCCTTCGCCGCTATCATTATTATTATTAAAAGGTTTATCTTAATATTGAGGACCGCCAAGTTTATATTGAGGACTACTAAGTACATATTGGAACCACGTTCATACTAGGAACTACGTTCATACTAGGAACTACGTTCATACTAGGAACTACGTTCATACTAGGAACTACGTTCATACTAGGAACTACGTTCATACTAGTAGGGGCTGAAAGGTTGGAAATGCTATTACAAAAGTTTTTTCGAGAAGGAGGCTGGAAGCAATTGTACCAATTAGACTACGCCTGGCACTAATCGTAGAGGATCTAGGGGGTTGCTAATAATAACGGGTAGTGCTAGTAGTGGATGTACCGCCAATCGTAGATACGTCGAAGGGGGGAACAGGTATGAATGAATGAATGTATTTTACGACTACGTTCTACCAATACTAGATAATAAGTCGTGCCCGCGACGGCGGCTGGGCATAGGTACATAACTGCGGGGAAAAGCCTCCTAGGTCAGCTAGGTCAGACCTTAGCGTGGCCGTGGGCTGAAAACCCTAATCCTTCTTATGCGGTCCTAGCCCCACTTATTTCATTCCAGGCCCCCTGATCCCGGGAGAGCGTGTACCTCTACATATAGCAATGGTTCGTCGTCTGGGTCGGGGGTCTCCGCTTTAACTATCCTCATCCCTTAATATCCTCCTCCTTATAGTATTTAGATATATATATATCCCTTATCCTTAAGGGCTTATACTTTTGCAAGAAATATAGTATAGTTGGTACCGAAGGCTTTCGGCGTATCTTCTACTGCGTTCGGATTGCGGTATATAATTAATAGGCAGATAAAGAAGTGTCCTTTCTCGCGGGGCGCTCCGTATATATAGTATCGGAAGGTCTCTAGATGGTAGTTGAAGCGGTCGTAGTAGGAGTAGAAGTCTTAGTAACCTATCCGTTCCCCGATCTATCTCGCTAAATATTTACGCGGTAGTCCGAGGTAGGGGTTGTTATTCTTATACCAAGGCTAGTTTATAAGGCTCTACGGTTTATTATCGGCCTAATATAAGTCCGGGTCGGATTCGGGTAGTAACGTCCACTGCCCGGGGCGGTATATTTGTTTCTCGGCGCCGGGGGCGAGCTAGTTCCAGAGGGCCGGTAGTTGAGGGAGCTATACCTCGTCCGGGGGTATCTCTAATAGGAACTGTAACTCCGCGAGGGCGTATAGTCTAGACCAGCCCTTTAAGGGGAGTTTCCTTAGCCTTTATATAAGTAGGTATATACCCGGGAGTATATATAGTCTAGCGGCCGTCTTCGCCGTCTCCCTTCTTATAATTTCTAGTAGGGCGATGCCGGCTAGCTAGAAAGGGATTTATTTAAGTACCGTACGCTAAATCGGTATAATTTTCCCAAGTACCTTCGGTATTACCGTCTTTAATTCGTATAAGGCTAATTTAATATTAGTAGATATTTAATTACCCTTCACTCCGGGTTTAATATATTTAGGGAATAGCGTCGCCGTCCCGTATATTAATATTAGTAGGAAGTAAATAGTAAATAGCTACTTAGTTAAGCGTAAGGAGAAGCTTTGTAAGATTTAGTTAATTCTTGCTAATAATTCTATTACTACTATCGCTTTAGGTATATATTTCCGGATTTATATAGCGAGTGAGAGTTTAGCGTTTAAATATACCCCCAATTAACGTATTTCCTTTTAAAGCTATATTAAACCGATTGGGGTATTAGTAGTAATATTAATTAGGTTCCGCTAGACCTTTTTCGCTTCTTTATTTCGTAGTAGGAGGTAGAGTGCCTCTATCTTCCTATAGTTTATTTTGAAGCTTAAATCTAGTACGCGTTAATATAAGTCCGTAGCCCTCCGTAACGCGGTATGTAGTATTTATATAGCGTCCCGGCCCAATATAAGGTGGGCGATATCGTCCGCGTACGAGAAAACCGGTCCTTAGTATCTCTTAGGGAGGGAGGATGTAAAGAGTAGAAAGAGTATAAGGGATTAGGGGGACCCTTATAGTAGCCCGTTACTCGAGTAGAAGCGTCTCTTTGCCTATTTGAAGGTGAAGCTCCTATTTATATAGAAATCTACGATAAGGGTAATTAGTAAAGGCGGCCACCTTTGTCCGTCTAGGACTTCTCTAAATTTATTTACCCGCGTAAATAGGAAGGCAGAGTCGATATTATATATCGTAATAATCCTATATAGACCGAGTCGGTTAACTCCTTATACGTTATATACTAGCGCTATAACTAAGTCCGTAGCGGATTGGGTTAGGATTACTCTTACTATATCCCTAGGGATTAATTCGGCGTTGAAGGTAATTGTAATTATTCTCCTAGCGATTAGGCGTTCGATACCTTTACCTATCGTCGATAGTAGGGCGATAAATTTCTAACCTTTGTAGCTATATAAGTCCTTGCCTAATTTCGATAGTATAATTACTTAGGCTATTTTAAACGCCGTTGGGAATTTCCCTATCGCGAACGTAGCGTATATAATAGCCCGGATAATAAAGAGGATTAGCTCCTACGCGTCTTTAAAGATATTTAGTATAATACCGTCCGGCCCCGGGGTATTAGAGCCGTACCGGAGGAACGCCTCGCGGATCTCCTTATTTAATAGCGTATTTAGGACTTATTATATAATATCCTATAAGAATATTAGGCCTTAATATTAGTATAGTAAAAGGGGCTCTTCTCTTACTAGGCGGAAGGCTACGTTAGTTAGGTATATCGCAATATCCTTTAAATCCGTTAGTCTTTAATCTTATATATTAATTAAGGTAGGTTTATCGTTTAAGGGGTCCTTTCTCCATCGGAGTATATTACCTAGTTCCTTAAAGGTCTTCGCGGTATTTACCTTTTCGTAATAAAAGTTCGTACGCATCTCTCTATAAGCTTTACGGTAGACTACGGGGTCTACATCCCTTACCTCCGCTAGATATTCGTTCTATTATAATATACTTTTCGGTTTCCTTCCGAATATAAAAGAATACTCCTTAATTATACTTTCGAATATATCCGTAAAGGACTATACGAATTCTTCGAATTCGTCGGAGGATTGCGGGGTTGGGATTACCCTCGGGAAGCGCCTTATTAGGGCTTAGTATACCTCTTCTACGTAGGTAGGTAGGAGTATATATTTCTTCCGGAGGGGTATATTGCTATTGGCCGGGATTGTAATAACGAATTTCCGGTAATCCGAAACCTACGCGCCTACCCTTATATAGGCTCTATCTATATTAAATACAAAGTTTAGGGTTGAATATCCGTTCGCATATTTATATATCGGTATACTTAGTATACTTAGGAGGTTGAAGCCCTATATTATTATAAGTTCCTCGAATTCGTCGCCTCGTCCTAAGTTACGGAATTGGGGGTCTTAAAAGGAGTAATATACGCTAAAGTCGCCAATTACTAAAGCGTATTAAATTTAAAGCGTCAGCAGGTAATCCCTAGGGGGTTCCGCCTATCTATTTTATAGGTGCCAGTATATATATATAATATTAGCGCTATTAACCGTTATTATAATAGTATACGTTTGGGGGGTAAATAGCATTAGGAATTCGTACATTCTAACGATATATATCGCCGTTCTTATTTCTCGGTCGTTATAGCCGATTATATAGTAGCCGGGGTGCCTACGGATCCTACCTTGGGTTATAGCGGGTTCCTATATATAAACTACCGGGGTCCGGCTTATAATTGCCTATTTGAGGATACCGTTAATATTCGCTAAGGACTTTTAAACGTTAACGGATATAACCTTTAGTCCCTCCTTTATTAAAATAGGGGGTTAGAATTAATTTATTTATCTCCCCGTTCGTTCCCGGCAGGCTATATACTAGGCATTTTAGGGGGAGGGGGG
>RAOM01000226.1:0-12617 GCA_009805225.1 Neurospora sp. LNF1-1 | reverse complement strand
ATATAATAAACATAGTAATATACGAATATATAAGCGTTTACTTACTTCGAGTGATTCTGGCCGACCTTCTTGTAAATATTAGTCAACTTCGTTAATATTATTCTGGGTTTTAGGTTTAATAAAGAATTCTATTCTCCTTATTTTTAAACTTTCGATTTTCGTCTTCCGTTGTTGGAATCTCTTTATTTCGAAGGCGAGTATTAGGTAGCGTATTACTAAATATATTATCAGTATTTATATATATATATATTTATATACTATAAATTAATGTTAAAATAACTTACGGTTTATATTCCTTTTTAATTAATTCTAATATATCGCTAAGAATATTTGGGTAATAATATAGTAAACCTGGTTCTTAGCCTTCAAACCAGTTTTTAAAATGGGATAGTTTATACTTAGGGTCTAGGAATAAGGCTAGAATATATAGTTTATATTTTTCCAAATTGTCCTCTTTAAATTTTTTTGGAAAATATTTCTCTAGTTTAACTATACCAACTTGAATTGCCTGGATTATATCTTTAAAGATTTGTTCCTATTACATATTAGTAACTTTATTAATAAAAGTAATAAAAGTAATTCAAATATATATATAAATATTTTTATATAAGTAATAATATATAAGAAATATAATGATTTTAAATACTACTTACTTCTCCTTCTTCTTATTAGTTTCTTTCGATTTCGTTAATAATTTTCTTAAAGGTTGCAAATATATCGTAAATATATAAGAATACTAAATTAATAGTTGTATAAACCTGGTCTGGTAATTCAATAGAGGGCTCTACGAAGAATTCAAAAACATTCTTTAAAATATTCAAATATTTAAAATCCTGTTCGGAAATTTAATTAGCTGAAATAACATCGTTATTTGTATTATTATAYGTATAAAGAACWGCGTCTTTACAATATAAAAAGCGGTCTAGCATTYYATAAGTAGAATTCCACCTYGTWGYATTATCTATATTATAATTAATTAGTATATATTTATTTAAATATTTATATTTGAATTAATATTTAATAATTACTTACTTATAGGAATACTATACCCTTTCCATTTAGAATTTATATTGCCTTTCCGGTTTGTATATTAAATTCCGTATACCCAAACGTCTTTACCATCTTTAATATTCCTAATATAATTTGATAGAATTCGAATTTTATTAACGAAATCTAAAATAATATTAAATAAAAGGTTATTCAATACAAAACCTTACCTTTTAAACAACTGTCTTCTCCTGGTAAATAAGGATCCTCTTTATTATTTTCAATATTTAAACATCGGTTAATATTTTCTTCCTTATTCCTTAATATATAAATCAAAGATTTAGGACTTTAACTTCCTCTTTCTTTAAGAATAATATCCTTTTGACTAATAAATAAATCCAATATTTCTCGAACTACTAAATTAATAATATGGGAAGTACAACGAATATCGAACAAATTCTTTTTAGTAAATTAAATATAGTGCCTTTTAAAATATTCTTGAAGAAATCTCGTATTCAAACTAGCGTTATCGCGAGTAAAGCTGGAATCTAAATATATTAGTAAATTTGAAATTTATATTAAATAATATTATAAAAGGATATTTAAAAGCTTATAATATATATATTCCATTATACTTTTTAATATTATAACGTACCTTATAATTATAGAATTTCCTTTTATAGGTTTATATTCTTCAATTATATTTAAAAACGCTTCAAGATAATAAAAACTACTAATGGAATATTTAGTAAGTAGAGGTTCGAGGTCTATTTAAATTTATATTAATATTATACTCAAAATTATATTAACAGTTTAACCTACCATTTAATTTATATTTATATTCAAAATGTTCGTTTATATAACAGATTTTAATACCAAAATAAGAATCGCCGCTTCGTGATTTCCAAGAATCTAAAATAATAGAAATCTTTCCACTGGAATTAATGTGTTTAATTAATTCCAAATTAAAAGCCTTAAAATAACTATATCTATTATAAAGGGTAGAAACCTTATTACGAAGCTTCTTTCAATTTAAAGCCATAGTATTTCTATATCAATTTAATTAGTATATATAATTATTAATAACTAATAATTCTATTTAAGAATATAATAATACCTATTATAATAATTTAACAATTCTTTAAACAAATCCGATTTAATAACGTTAATAGCAATATTATTATTAATAAATAAATCTAGAATTTTAGTATAAGCCGTATCCTTATTAAAGTCTAAAAAGGTAATATTTCGACGTCGTTTGATAGAAATGTTTCCTGTTTGTTTTAAAAGGAGTAGATATTTCTATAAATAATTAGTATTTATAAATATTATTAATAATATAAGAATTATATTATTATAAATATAATTAAAATCTTAAACTTACTACTCGTTATTTAAGTCTCCATTTTTTCATTATATAGTTTATTTTCAAAGTTAGACTTTAAATATTTAACTAAATTCGAAGATTGAAAACCTTTAATATTTTCAATTTTACTATAATTACAACAATAGAATTATTAGTATTAATACTATATATATTAATATATATATATATTGTGACGAACGGCAGTCTAATCTGCCCAAATAGGATAGTTGAAGGTAATAACTATTAGTACTATTCGGTGAAGCTAAAGGGTTTATAACAAGTATCGTTATACATGTCTCGGTAATAATAATCAATTGACTACTATCGAACTATCTAATAATTTAAGTTCTCTAATCATCCCTTTATACTTTAGCCGGCTTGCCTATTTCCCTATCTTTGCGTATTAGCTTACGATACCTTCCTACTTACTATAAGCAGTAGCTTACCATAAGTAATAGCTTACTATAAGTAGTAGCTTACTATAAGTAGTAGCTTACTATAAGTAGTAGTTTATTGTAAATACTCTCTTATAGTAAGCGTCCTTCCGGCTAATCACCGTTTAAGATTATATTCGATTACCTCTAACGGTACTATCGCGTCCCGGTAGCTTAGTTAGCCCTTATATCGGTTAAATTCGTAATACAATGCCTCTCCTCCTTAGCTGACGTCCTTAATAGCTAATTGGTTTTCCCGAAGCACTTATTCCTTCTTATTCTATATTGTACCCTTTATTAATTCTAAATATAATAAATCCCCTTTTTCTTTATCCTCTTTACTTTCTGTTATTATATCCAACTATATTATTAAACATATAATTATATCATCCGTCCGACGACGGGCTTTACTAACCTCTATCGAATTCTTTAGTTCTATAGTAATACCTTGCTAGCGCTATACCGACCGCAAATTGGTTTATAAGAAACTTCCTAGCGAAGCGAAGTATAGAGAGTACATTCGTATAACGCGTTTTTACAAGGAGGTTAATCATAATGCGGAGCGTGAGTTTTTCCTATTATTTAATGATTATTTAGCTACTAACTAATTAGTTTCGCGTATTATTTCTATATATTAATATATAACCTAGGATATTAAAACGCTAATTCAAAGGGTTAACGTAAAATCTCTTAAACTTTAGGAGGAAAAACTTCGGTTGGTTCGTCTATAGTAAGAGAAAGACTAATTAGTTAAGGAGGGTAAAGAAATATTATTGCTAACTCTAACGGAATTGGAAATATAGAATAAGGAGGATAAAGCAATTAGGAAGGAGTTTAAACCTTTATTTAAAGAGCATTTAACGGAAATATTTACCTTTATTGCCCCTACGTCCGCGAATTAGTCGTCTTTAGACGTTTTGGCTTTTCCTATTTCCTAATTAGGTAATTTTACGCCCCTAGCCGGTTTAGGTTCCTCCGATAGAATTCTTCTAATTTCTTAGGATAATTCAAATTCCTGAGTAATTCTTAAATATTTTCTTCGGGACCGAATCCGTCCTATTTAATAAAGTACTCCAACTCTCCTTCTTCTATCTTTAAATTTAAAATCTACTTTATATCACATTCCTCTTCTTTGTCCTTAATACTAATTCGTATATTAATTCGTACATTCTTAAGTATTGGTTCTAATAGCGAGACGTAGAATAAATGCGATTTTAGTTTTATAATACTAGCAATATCCAATTAATATACTATATTTGAAATTTTCTTCTTAATTTTAAAGGGTCCCACTCGTCGGCTATCGAATTTCTTAATAGGCCTCTTTATCCTAAGGTTCCTAATAAATAAAAGGACTTTATCCCCTTCCTCAAAGCGAGGTCCTTCGAACCTTTTCTAATTATAGTACCGGCTTATCTTTTATCGTACGAATTCCAACTCTACTTTGAGGTTTTTATATAGTATATATAGTTTCCCGGCTTTAATTATAGCCTTAGGAACGTTCGAATTTAGTCCTT
Source organism: Neurospora sp. LNF1-1 (assembly GCA_009805225.1). Taxonomy (NCBI): domain Eukaryota; kingdom Fungi; phylum Ascomycota; class Sordariomycetes; order Sordariales; family Sordariaceae; genus Neurospora; species Neurospora sp. LNF1-1. The sequence continues at coordinate 8,316 of RAOM01000226.1, read as the reverse complement.
CCAAAAATTTTGGTTTATACCTTAATTTGCGAAGAAAGGTAAAACCTTCGTAGTTTCCGTAAGGGAAGTATTATATACTAATTATACTATAGGTAATAATTCTACCTAATTACTTTATTTGAAATTAATATAGTTTCTTAAATATTATTTTATAATTTAGTTAATCCTTTCCGTTTGTCCATCTATTTACGGGTAATAGGCTATCGAGAGCTTACTTTTAATATCGAGCTTAATTATTAGTATTTACTAGAATTTAAATACGAATTTAATATCCCTATTCGTAATTTATCCTTTCGGCTAATTGTATATTAAAGTAATATTGCGATAGATTATATTTATAAATTATTCTACTAACTATATTTCTTTATAGGGTAAGAAATAGCTTTATTTAATTAGCCTATTTACTATTATTAGGATATTATCGTATATAATTCCTATAGTAGTATTTATAAATAATAGTAATGTAGTAATAAAGTCTATCGTTACCGAGCTCTATAATCTTTCCGCGATTTCTAGTGGTTCGAGGAAGCCGTATAGTTTATATCTTATAACCCTAGTCCTACTATAACGTTTATAAGCTTGCAATATTCGAGCCATTTCGGCTTTTATTCCTAAAAAGTCGTAGTATTACCATATCTGTACTATAGTTTTTACAATATTTATATATCCTCCTCTTTTAGATGTATAGATCCCTACGATGAGAGCTTCACACTACTTTAATTAGACGTAAGCCTTATTATAATATTATAATTTATCGTTTTGGAGAACGATTCCTTCTTCCGGGCTATTTTCCTATTATTATTACTCTTTAGGAATAGTAATAGTAGCTTAATAACCGGGGTCCTACATTTTAACCTGGTATATGGTATAATACTCTACCTATTCCTATAAGGAGTATACGAATATCCCGTTAGGTTATTCCTAAAATAAAGGTATAGAGGCTTCTACTACGTCTTTTATATAGTTAGCTCTTCGACTAAGCGTATCAGTTTGAGCGCTCTCCGACCCTTTCTTATAATTAATTCTAAAATTAAATTCTAATAAGAATTCAACCTATTATATTTAGCGGCTATTAAGTACCTTCGTAGTCGTAAAGTACTAGAGATTATTATAGTCGGTATAAACTTATAGTTCGTATATAATCTTATTAAAGTATAGCCTCTATTCTTAAAATACTTCGATAATAACTAAGAATTCTTTATTATAAATAGGGTAATTATAACGGGGTCCTTTCAACTTTTTAGAAAAGAAAGCTATAGGATGCAATTTCCCTTAGTCGTCGCGTTATCCCAATTGTCCTCCGATAGTATAATTCGATATATCGGTCTTAATTTCAAAAGGTTTATTCGGATTAGGGAACTTCAATATAAGGTCTATAGTAATTACGTTGTAGATAGCCCTAAAAGTTTCTTCTTCCTCTTTTTTCTATATAAAAGCGGCCTCCTTTTTAGTAAATTCGTATAATAGCCTAGCGATCTTCCCGTAGTCCCGTATAAATATATAGTAGAAATTAGTAAATCCTAAGAAACCGCAAACTTTAATCGCGTTCTTAGGTATAGGCTAATTCTATACGGCTTCTACTTTACTTAATTCTATCCTAACCTTATTTTTTAAAATTAAATACCTAAGAAATACGGTTTCCCTTATATAAAACTCGCTTTTCTCTATGTTAATAGAGAGCTTATATTTATATAGTGGGTCTAATACTTCTTTCATATATTTCTTATATTCCGCGAGAATTTTGGAATAAATAAAGATATTATTTAAATAGTAAATAACGGTCTTGTCGAAGTAGGGTCGGATTGCGTAATCAATAATTAATTAGAATATTATAAATATATTAATTAACCCGAAAAGTATAATAAAGTATTCGTAATATCTGTAAAGTATACGAAATACTTTTTTCTATTTATTTCCTTGTTTAATCCGGATATAAGTATAACCAACGGATAAATTAAGGCGCGTAAAATATTATACTCCTCCTAATTAACTTCGGTTACGTAAAATTAAGGGTAGAGGATAATTATTTCTTATAATCTCTTAATTTAATTATTTATAATCGATATAAAAATGTAGCTTTTTATCCTTTTTCGGTATAAAGAGAATAAGGTACTTTACTAGCAATATAAATTCCTAAATATATTTTCGTTTTAAATTCTCGTTTAAATATTTCCGTAATTCCGTATTTTACTTCTCGTTAATATAATATACTTTAAAGAATTTAAATTTAGCTCTTTCTTTAAATTTAATTTCATAATCCTATAGTCCTCGTAATAATAGTCCTTTAAAGTATTTACTAACGAAAGCTAGGTATTCTTAATATTTTACCGGGATTACCGTCTTCGGCTTTTCCGCCTATTAATTCTAGTAATAATTGAATTTATATTGCGCATTAATTATAAATACTTCTACTAACGTTACTAACCCTTCTTTCGTAACCTTGTTACTTTTATTAATAATATAAATTATAATTTCTTATATTATTTACTGTAAGGATGTAAGAATAATGCTGTTGCGGCTCGCTTTCTTTTATACTCCGGGTTTCCTATTGATAATTGAGTACGTTTTAAAATATAAATAACTACCTTCCTTCTAATTAATATTTAAATTATACGTAATATGCTATAGGTCCCTTAGGATTATATTTTCAATTAGCCTTATATTAACAACGTCGAAGCTAATTTCGACCGTCTTTCCTTTTACTATAATAGGAAGTAGCAATATTTCCCTTTTTACGATCTATATTTCGAAGGGTCCTTTCACTACGAAAGGAGCTTTTTTTTTTTTTTTAAGGAATCTTCAATTAGCTAACGAACTTAAGTAAAATAATATTCAATTAAACTCCGGAGTCTATTAGCGTAAGAATTTGGTAATTCTTCTAATAGGCTACGACTTTAAATCGCTAGTCCTCCTTCCCTTCTTCTATAGTTGCGATCTCTATATATATTATAGGATCTCCAATCTTATTTTTCCGGCGGCTATATCGTCGGATAATCCTCTTTATTTAGGGACTTAATTTCCAGCGGGCCTCTTTAAAGGCCCTAAGCCGTTTCCCAATTCCTAACGATAGTCATTAAGAACGTCCTCTTCCTTAAGTTCTTACTCGTTTAGCGAATTATATTCTTATAATTATATTAAATAGGCGGCTTCCTCGTCTTCTATATTACCTATTACACTAGCTTATTAAATATAGTAGCGGACTTCTACTTTATAAGCTTCGGCTTTCTATTTTATATAAATAGGGCAATTAAATATTAAGTACTATTCCTAATAGTAATCGGCGCTTCCTAGTCCTATATAAATATAAATATTACATAGTTAGGTAGCGAGTCTTTTAAGTAATAACTATTTATGCTACTTCCCAAAGGGACGTAAACTAAATACAAATTATTCGTCGATAATAAACGTAGCTTAGGGGCTACCCCGGCTAAAAGTACGAGTAATTAGCCTAGGTTATCCTTAAGCGTCTAATCTTCTAATAAATTAAAAGCGATTATCCTACTTCTTTTTATAATATTCGTAGTAGCTTCTTATAATATATTATAACTACGGTATTTGGTAGTATAGGTAGTAAAGTAGGTATATTTAGGCCGTATCTCCTTCGATTAATTAATAGGCTCCTACCCGCTTTAGAGTATCCTCTTAAGAGTTTTAGGTTTCTCCTTTAATAATAATTACCCGTTTCCTCTAAAAATTATCTTACTTTACGTTATTTTAGCTTCCTTAATAATAGTATTTTAGGGGGTTTATTTAGTATCTAGTAACGAGGTTATTAGGGGGTTTATATTAATATAAATCGATAGTATCTTAAGAGTTGATTTCCTTAACTTTATGTACCGAAGAGGGTATAAGGGAAGGAGTAGTATTCATTATATATATAACCGTAAGAAGGGTTCGGTTGATAGTAGCAATATTATTAAATTCCTCTTATATTAATACTTTATACGTCTATACGTAGGATAATTCTTCCTCTCGTAAATCCTCCTACTTAAGGTCCTCCTTATTAAGTCTAATATCGGCGTCCTATTATACTTTCAAATTATAATTTATAGCCCTATTTATAGCGTCTTCCAAATCGTCCTAGCTATATTCGGCGTTAGTAATTTCAATTACCCTAACTCCTTCTACCGCGGCTACTTCCGCCTTCTTCTATTTTAACTATTTAAAAGTACGATAATCTTTCTTTATATACCCTTTCTTACTATAATTAAAGTACTGAATCTATATTATATTACGCCGTCCTTTATTACGCTATATAACTTTAATATCCATCGGGTCTCCTTTATCGTCCTATATATTATTCCGGCTCTAACCACGCTTTTATTTAGAATTAGCTTATTATAGGGCTTACTAATATCGAATCGGCAGGTTACAATGTTCTTAATTATAGTACTATAAACGATTACCGATACGAATAGTACGAGTTATATAATTATCGATATTAGTAGGTCGATCTTCTTTATATAATTCGTCTTTAACGGAGTTCTTTAAACTTTAATAGAATATTTATATAAAACTTTCGTTATTAAATCGATTCTTAACTATATATTATTTAAAAGTAATAGCGTACGCTAATATTAACGTAATTTAACGAAGATAAAAGAGTTTTTTCTATACGCGCAATTCCTTATTATATTCTCTAAATATACCGTTTAGCGTATTTACGAGCTTTTAAAGGCTTATTATAAGTTACTTAGTATTATCTTTAGTTTATTCTTTATAAGCGTATTAATCCTAAAGAATAGGCTTATATTAAGTAAGCGCTCTTTCCTTAAAACGAATTACAGTAAAAATAACTTTGTCGGTCTCCGTAGGGAAGTTCTCGGGGTAATGATCGAAATAAATACGTATCTATAAGAAGAAGCCTTATAATTTATTTTATTATCCTCCAAATTTATTAAGAGCTTCGATTTTAACGTTCTTCTTAGGGAGAGTAAATCCTTCGGCCGGAGGGTCCGACGGGTTATCGTTTCCGGGGCTTCTATTGTCGGGTCCGCCTTAAACTTTAGACTACTCCTCGAATTATAAGATTCGATTCTATAATTCCTAGAGGAGGCGGGCGGTAGAGCCGATACCCGCGATATCACCCTCTATAGTATTAATCGGTTCGTTATAAGAAAATATAATAGAGTGAGAGTACCTTTAGTACTATCCGAAAAAGGCTAAAGGGAGTAGTTAACGTATAACGAATAATAATCTAATCTACCCAAATAGGATAGCTGAAGGTAATAACTATTAATACTATTCGGTGAAGCTAAAGGGTTTATAATAAGTATCGTTATACGTATTTCGATAATAATAATTAATTGACTGCTGTCGAACTATTTAATAATTTGAATTCTCTAATCGTCCTTTTATACTCTAGCCGGCTTATTTATTTCCCTATCTTTACGTATTAGCTTATAATACCTTCCTACTTACTATAAGTAGTAACTTACCGTAAGTAGTAGCTTACTATAAATAGTAGCTTACTATAAGCACTCTCCTATAGTAAGCGTCCTTCTGGCTAATCCCCGCCTAAGGTTATACTCGACCACCTCTAGCGGTGCCATCGCGTCCCGGTAGCTTGGTTAGCCCTTATATCGCTTAAGTTCATAATATATATTTATGATATTTTACTTACTATTTACAAAATAATTTAATTTTTAGGCGTTTCTTTATATCGACTAGTAAAAGATGAACTTTAAAATAGCTAGCTTTTATAACATAAGCCTTTAAATCAAAGGTAAAATCCGGTTTATTTTCGATAATATTATTAAAATCGATTTGAAAACTACTAAAAGCTAGAAGTAGGGAAGTATTTTCGGTAGCTTTAGCTTTTCCCTTAATATTCGTATTAATATTTAATTTATTAATTCTTTTAACGATTTCGTTTTAGGTAGAAGGAGTAGGTTTGGTATCGTCGGAATTGAAAGGCATTGTAAATATTGTAATATATAATATATATAAACAAAGTGAATGAATAACTAAGTAAACTAAGAAATATAAATATAATATATTTTTTATAAGAGTTTTTAATAATATGTTTTTAAAGGATAAGTATAAAATTCGATTATTATTATCGTAATATAAAAGTCTTGATTATTGTAGTTGCTGGTTTTAGAAGAGATTATAAATTTAAATGGAGAGGAAGTTAGAATCTTTTATACTTAAAAGAGTTAAAATTATTAACATTAATATAGTTATTAAATTATTTCATTCTTATTAATTTAATTTAATTCTATTACATTTAAATAAGTATTATAGAATTACCTAGTTAATATATTGAATTATTATTACAACAAAAGACTATTATTCATTTAATCATTTAACTATAATGAAAGGAATAATTCGAATTAAAATAGTTCGATTTATTAAATTCAATATAATTAATTTGAATTAAAATAGTTAATTATTATTAAATTATATTTATTCGAATTAATTAATAACCGATTATTTAATTGAAATAATGATCGAACTAGATAGTTAATTTATTTAATTGAATAATTAATCTATTAAACTCTTTAAGTCGTTAATTAATTAATTAATGAAGTTATATAGTTAACTAATTCATCAATTAAATTAAATAGTTAATTAATTCATTAATTAAATTAAATACGAAGTTAATAGTAAAAGGTATTAATATTTATATTCTTTATTTCCCCCTTCAAATTCTACCTTTCTTTCTTCTTCTTTACACAACGAATTCCAACGCTTATACCCTTATAAGAATTATTATAACCTTGCAACGCTTATATTCTTAAGATTTATTAAAATCTTTTTAATAAATTTCTAATAATAGCTATTACTAGTTCGGCTTTTCCTTCTTTTAACAACTACGGTTATACTTCTATTTAAATCCGCTTTAGACAATTAAAGAAGGCAATTACGACCTTTGACAAAACCCTTAACTATTCGAAAATTACTAAAATCTTTAGCGAAGTCTAGGCCTTAGAAAGGAATATAATGTAGGAGGTAATCATTTTATCTTATTTAATAAAAAAGCTTTATTAAATATTTACTAATTTTCTTTATAGTATAACGTTCGTAAGGATATAGAATTCGGCACTCAAATAGCTTATATTTACTATTCTTATTCTACGGTACGTATTTAATATATATATATATCTAAATATTATTTCATTTTATTATATATATTTTAACCTTTTTAGTTTATTATATTAATTATTCTTTTAGAACGATTTCTACCCTTTAACTCTAATTCTGAAAATCCATCCTTCTTATGCTCTATACTAATATTCGGAAGAATTTACTAAGCTAGAAGGCGATATTAATACCGATGAACATATCGAAATCGAAGAATTACAATCCGAAGACCCAAAGGATATTCTTCCTAGTATATATAAGGAAATTCAAGCTTTGAAAATTAGATTTACTAATTCGATTACGGCTTTTAATAATACCTTTAAATGCTAAGGGGAAATCGAAGGAAGAGTAAAGGAAAATAAAGAAAAGAAAGAAATTCACGATGACTTAAAGGAGGAAATTCGAAGACTACAATAGAAGGTTAACAATTATAAAAGAATAATCGAAATAGGGGAAGACTTAGAAACGAATATAGAAGCTAAGGATAAAACTACTTTCGAAATTTATTTATTTATTTATTTATTTAGTTATTTATTTATATATTTATTTATTTATTTATTTATTTATTTATTTATTTATATACTAATTATATTATCAGGAAATCCGAGTACTTATAAGAAGAGAGTACGAGCTTGGAAGAACAGAAAGCTAATTGTAAGTATTTATTAATTCTACCATTATATATATATATATATATATATTTATTATTTACTAATATTTTATTAGGGTAATATTACGAACTAATAAGCGAAGCTACGGGCCAACCAAGCTACTAGTAACGCAATAGCCACGTGAAGGCTAGGCGGTGTAACTATAGTATAACTAAGAGCCAGGGTTAGGACTAGGAAGGGCTTATAGCTAACCAGACGAGCTTATTAGCCAATTCGAGGCTTATAAGCTAATAACGACCTTATAAGCTAGGAAGGAGCCTATAAGCTAAGACTATCGATTAAAGAGCTAGGTATATAGCTAGTAGACATTAGAGTATAAAAGAATGACTAAAGAACTTAAATTATTAAATAGTTCGATAATAGTCTATTGATTTTATTACGAAGACTAATATTACACTTATATTTATTATCATCGGCCAAAGATAGGGAGCGGTGGTTAGAGGAAGCAACAAGGAGGGAATGGATCGCAAGGTGGGAGATGCAGACAGCGGCGGCAGTCTCTAAGTCGGGAAGACGCTACCAATTGACGATCGCTGACCTATACCCAAAGTTCGACGGG
>RAOM01000225.1:0-12666 GCA_009805225.1 Neurospora sp. LNF1-1 | reverse complement strand
TCTTCAAAAGCTCTTACCCGTTTATTTAGGTAMAGGTCGATCGGCGGACAGTACGTTTCGGTTTCCAAGTTTCTTATCGGGGTCGCTTTGTATGCCCCCGCTATTACCCTTAGGCACTTGGTCTGGTGTTTTGCCAGCTGGGTTGCAATAAAATAATAATAAATAGTAATTATATTATAGTTTTTAATAAACCTATTTATAAGTAATATTAGAAGTATTAATTTTAAATAAAAAAAGGTTTTTAGAACGGAGGTTATTATAGTCCTAAATACTATAGGAATTTTAATTACAGGAATCCTTTAAATTAGTACCGACGAGAAATCGATCGAAACGACGCTATAAAAAATAAGGGAAAGGAATAAGGAAATAGATATTGTCCGAATTAAAGTTTAGAAGAGACGCAAAGGGGAGGAAAGGGGAATAATTTTAATAAAAAATATAATTATAAAAGCTATAATCTTCCTCTAAAATAATTTCTTCCTCTAAAAGAATTTCTTCCTCTAAAAGAATTTCTTCCTCTAAAAGAATTTCTTCCTCTAAAAGAATTTCTTCCTCTAAAAGAATTTCTTCCTCTAAAAGAATTTCTTCCTCTAAAATAATAGCGTATATTTATATAAACCGTTTTAAATTATAATTCTATTTAATAATATTTTAAATACTAAGGATTTGAATATATAGCGAGGTTTTATCGCTAAGAGGACGTATACGGCCGTTATAACTAATTTAAATATAATAGAATTCGCTTTTAAAAAAATTTTTACGCTTCGAATAAAAATAATTCCTTAATCTTTTATAAACTATATAAGAAATTAAGGTACTTTACCTTTAATAAAAAGTAATACCTATTCGTTAAAGCAATTTATATAAAAATTTTAATTATATATACCGAAAGGCCTCGTAGTTTTATTATTCGTAAAGGATTAGCAAAATTAATATTAAAACTAGTAATTAAAATTAAAGAAAATATCGATATCCCCGACGCCCTCCTAAACTCCCGTTTTATTATAGTTTTAAAGAGATTATTTATTAGAAGCGTAAAGAAAGGCCGCCCTTTTTAAAAAAATAATTTTATCGGTATTAATTTTTAACCGAAATTAGTAAATTAAAGCCCGATAAATTTTTTTTTTCGCTTATAAAGTATCAGCAACCGTACCCGTACTAATTCTATCGCTATTATTCGAATAATTATTATTAAGGGCGTAATACTTACTTTATCTATTATTAAATTAAAAGGAGTCTTCTTATAAGGTAATTAATAATTTAATTAAAAATGTTCTATTAGAATATAGGGAAATTGTATAAAAGAGGGAAATTTCTATTCGAATAGAAAGAAATTTATAATATCGTAGTAGTTTAAGAATTAAGCAAAAATTTTAATAAGGATATCTACTAATTACAAGGAAGTAAGTATTATAGTATTAATTATTTAAAGAAGGGTAAAGCGGCGATTTATAATAAGAAGTAGGATTTTAAAGATTTAAATTTCTAAACGAAGAAAAATTAAGCCGTAATGATATTTAAGAATTTATAGGAACTAATAACCGTTTACTCTATTTACTCCCTTATCTTCCTATATAATACGCTAAAATAATAATAACAATCTCCCTTCCTCGAATTCTTCGAAGAGAAACCCTTAAAAAACTATTAAATAACCGTCGGGGATTATAATTTTTATTACCCCGATTAGAATTTAAGAAATAGAACTAACCTAAGCGCTACAAAACTATTTATATAAATATAGTAGTAAAAGCTAAAATCTATTAACCCTTCGGGAGGAGTTAATATAATTTAATAATACAATTCGAAGAGAAAAAAAATAGAATAATTAATTATATATATATATTATATAATATCGAAGCAAAATATTAGGGAGCCTAATAATACAAACAAATTAATTCGGATTATTATCCTTAAAAAATTTAAGTTTAAGTAGGAAAGCGAAATAGGAAAGTTAAAGAGGAAGAAGGCTATAATCAAAGTTTTATAAACGTAGAAAAAGTGGGAGAAGCGGTAAAAAAGCGAATTATAATCCCGGAAAAAATCGATATAAAAGAAAATATTGAACTAAAATTCGATAAATTCGACGGGGAATCTATTAGTATTATAAAAAAATTCATCCTCTACCGAAAAAGAATTCGGGAAAATAAACGGACTAGTAGAATGTAGAATATAAAGAAATAATGAAAAGTATATAGTAGAAACAATAAATATAATTTATGAATCGGACGCCTTCGAATTAGAAGGAATTTATAGAAATAATAATTAAAAAGCGATAATTTATTTCGAAAATTTTAAAAACGAAATAGCGAAATTATATTATAAATATATGAAAAAATCTAAATAAATTCTAACTATTATAAAGGTAAATTCAAATACAAAGCTATCGTTCAATAAATTCACCAAAATTACTACCCTTTAAACCTAGCGAACGGGCGGACGAAATTAAAAACTATAATAATAAAATTAATATTTTTACCGACTACTTCTTCCCGAAGGTAAAAGTCCCTATAAATTATTTACCGGACTAAATTTAATTACTAAATAATGATACCCCGGTAACTATTAGTAACCAAATTACCGAGGAAAATATTTAGAATATCCTTTTAAAGATAGTGCCGAATAAAATATTGGATATTAATTAATTCTTAAATAAATTCTTAAAAGTTTATAAAGAATTATTTAAGTAAGCTATAACGGTTTTCACTATAACGAATTTCCAATTCGGATATTTCCCCTAACAATTTAAGAATACAAAGGTAATTATTTTTAAAAACCTGAAAAAAAAGCGCCGAATAATAAGAGCTAGCTGGGGTTTAAAAATCGATTTCGCTATTAAATAATATTAAAAAAAATCCTCGAAGCCCTAATAGTTAGAAGGTTAATATAAGTAGTAGGAAAATATAACTCCCTCCTAGAAGGTTAAATGAATAACCAAGCTAACTATTCAACAGAATTTATAATCCGAATGATTATTAATGTAATCTATTCAATCTAGAAATTTAAGCCTATACCGTTTTTTATACTCCTTAATTTAAAAGGTGTATTTAATAGAATTAACTATAAATAACTATTACATACTTTTTAGGAAATAAAATTCCTATAATAGTTTTTCTAGTAAGTAAATAATTTCGTTACTAGAAGAAAAGGCTCCCTTTTTTTCGATAATAAAATTTCCTAACCTTATAATATTACAGTAAGAGTATTTTAAAGTTCCCCCTTCTTACTAATCCTCTTTATTCTCTTTATTACCCTATGATATTGTAAATTAGTTATTATCCGGAATATAATTATAATTAGCTTTATAAACGATACTAATATTATTGTAATTGTAAAAGCCATGGAAGAAAATTGTAGGACTCTTTAAATAATATAGAATATTTATTTAAAGTAAGTAATAGAGAGAAAAATAGAATTCGAAATAAATAAAATAGAATTTATATATTTTACATACACGAAGAAACCGCGAATAGAAATTCTTTAAATTAATAAAGTAATATTCGAATCGATAAAATCGATAAAATTCTTAAGGATTTAATTAGATTGGAAATTCAATTACCGAATATACACGGAAAATATAAGGAAAAAAATAGCTACGCAAATAAACGTACTAATATAATTAGCGGCGAAAATTTAAAAGTACTCTTTTACGTAAGCGAGAAAAATTTATACTAAATATATTTAAAATATAGTTATATATAGAGCTTTAACTTTCTATTAACCCACTAAAATTTATAAGAAATTACGAGGGATAGTAATTAGGCTAATCAAATACTAAATTAAATCTTTAAAAATCATTACTAAGGCGTATAAAATTATATTAATAAGGAATTTAAAAACGGAAACCTTTTATTTATTATTCGACCTATATTTTATCAAAAGGGTAAAAGTTTTCGAAGAAAAATTCGCCTATATAAATTAAATTATATTTGTCTAAAGGATTATAATTTAAATAATTAACTATATCCAAACGAAAGTAAAAAGCTAATTATCTACTAATTAACCCGAGAATAATACCGCTAAAACCAAATAGGTTGAAGAATAAGCGCCGACGGAGAAATTTATTATATTAGTAATAGGGCCGCTATCGGAAACGAGAACGCCTTTACCCCTATTATAAATACTAGAATTAACCCGTCACGGCGACGCATTTCACCACTACGCTATAACGTTCCGTGTTTCCGCAAAAGGATACAAGTAACCGAAGCTGGCAATTCGGTTGCTCAAGTGGTCTTATATAGTTGCGACGGAGGAATGCAAGCCCTTATGCATCAACCGTCACATTATCCGTTCTGGGGGTTCTTCTGGGGGTTAAGGAGATATGAGACTGTTGTAAAATATATTATTTTTCGTTGGTTAGCGACGGATATTTTGAAAAAGAGTATATTATAAGGCCTTTCGATTAGGGTGCGCGGAATAAATCGAATTGAATTCCTTTTTTATTAAAATATTACGTTAGTTTTACTTTTTATTTAATTTTGTACTTCGTTGGATTAGTATTAGTATTAGTGGCGGTATTGGTATTGGAAGTTTTAATATTGGTATTGGAGAATCGTTACCCCAGTTTTTAGCCTTCTATTATATTTTTTATCCTTCTTTAAAGTTAATGTAAGCAGGGCCCAGTTTTAGTCGTTTTTTTTAAAGTTCCTAAATTAATTTATAATAGTCGTCCAAATTAGCGACGGGCTGCCAGTTGGGTAAATAATGAATTTATTTGATTTAGTAGTATTAGTAGCTTTTGATTTTCTAATAATCGAATAAAATTTTAAATTTCTAACGTTTTTCCTCTACGACATTATCGGTTCGGGTAATAATTATACCTTCGTTTGCTTTTACGTCCGTAATTAGTTTTAATTACTTTAGTAGGCCTTTAATATAAGGTTTGATTTAGGATACGTTAATAATATAGGCTATTTTTATATTCTTTAGTAGTGATAATTTTAAGGAATGAGAATCCGTTTTTATTACTCGGAATAGGCCTTTAAATTTAGGTAATAATTTCGCCGTAGGCCGTTCCGTATCGTAGTTTTCTATATTAAATATTATTATATCTTTTAATTTATACTTAGGGGCGTCCGTCCTTTTTTTATTAGCCGTTACTTTATACCTGTCTTACGTTCGTTTTCAAATATTATTCTATTTCTACGTTGATTCTTTCTATTTAATTGTTTATTTATTCATAATACAATATAAAGAGTCTTAATTTAATGCCTAATTTATTAAATAACTATTTTTAGAACGTAAACATAAATTATATTCTTTTATCCGAAATAATAATATTAAGTAAGCTATAAAGGGTATAGAGTCGGTCGATGAATTTATCTACTAATTCTTCCTTCATTAACCCTTTCGTAGGGGATAAAGTATTATATTTTAGTTAATTTATCGATTATTATAGCAATATATTAGTATATTAATCCTTTTCACCTTTTTGTTAATTTAAGTAGTAGCGTTACCTAATTAATATAAATGTTTCGCTAAAGAATATTAGATAATAGTAATAGTTTTAGGAAGCCTGTTAGTATTATCTTTAATACTTTAGTCTTCGAGTAAGATAAGCATCCTTTATAATAGGTATCTACAATTATAAATAACCCCGGCTATTAATATATACAGTTTATTATATTTAAGGCCTTATCCTTACTTAGGTAATTTTTTAGCGCCAACGCGTATATTTTATAAATTAATTTTAATTAGGTTTTTTCGTCGTGCGGCGGTATAATTACCTTCTTGTTAAATATTATTTTATTATCAATCAAGTAGTATTTAGTAAAAGAGATGCGTATTATCTTTTTAAGGGGCTTTAGTTAATAATTACCGTTTGTAATGGTTATTGTAATATTTATTATTAACGCCGAATTATTATAAGACCGAGATATTAATTTATTTGTATGGATTTTTAGATTATTTTTACTATTGTCTTTACTTTTATTTTTTAGGGTATAGATTTTTAGGAGTTCTTCCGTATCCAATATAATATTGACGTAGAATTCCCCCCTTTCTATATTTATAATATCCCCAAATAATTTGTCGAAGCGGTTTAGATTAATTAGTAGTTTTTTTTTAGTGTCTAATCTATCGTCCGTCGTATCCTTTAGGATGTGTTCCGGCTTTTTATTTAAAGTATTTGGGCGTACGTTGATTAATCACAATTTATATTTAATAATAAAATGGTCTTGTAATAAGAATTTTAATTAACGTATATATTGTAGCGTAAGTTTCTTCGTAGTATTAAAAGTTTAGGTTTTTATAATTTATAATAATTTCGAACAATTATATTATACCTTCGAGTTCTAGCTTCTATTCCTCTAGTACTTTTATTACAACTAGTAATTCTTTATTATAAATATTATCATTATATTCGTTTGCCGTATATTTAGCCGAAAAGTAGGCTACCGGGTAGAATTCGCTATTATTATATATTTATAATAGTGTGCCGCCTAAGGATTAATCCGAAGCGTCGATTTTAATTACTATTAGTTTTTCCCAATTATAAATTTTAAATATTAGCGCAGTTATAAATATTAATTATAAGTCTTAGAATGCCTTTTCGTACTCATCATTTTATTACTAATCTATATTTTTTTTATATAAATTCATATAAAGGTTTAATAATAATAATCTTATTCCCTCTGCTATATCTATATACAGCGCCGTAATGGCATGGGGTCCCTCTCCTGGTTCTCTGAAGGAAAAACCGTGCGGCGATAAGCGCCGTCGGATCAAAACCGCTAGTTACGTTCGGACGCGATTGGATCGCGCCTTCTCCTTCCCGGTTCCAACTGTGGCGGTGCTCACTCACCGCCCCAGCGAATAAACTACATCCTACTAAATTATATATACATCGCGGCCTCGCCATGCTCGACCTCCAATTCGATTACTAGGCGGTACTTATTCAATCTGCCTAGTTTAAGTGCCTACAAAAGGATTTTCTCTGCCCGGGTTCCGTTATCCAAGTGAATTTGGAGTTCTTCCTCTATTTGCAGCCAATTTATCGCCATCGTCTATTATCCCTCCGTCCGTAAATATCCAAAAACGAAGTGCTCGAACGTTTCCTCCCCGGCCCTATATAAGTAGAATAGTATTATAACGTCCGGTACCTTTCTTCGGAAGAGGAAGGACCGGAGTCCGATAATTCCTATTTTAGTTTAAGTAAAGAGAGAACTTTAAGCTTTCGTTAATAAGTATAATTCTCGTCGACTTCCGATTAATAACGTTTCTTCTTTTTCTTCTATCCGATAGTATACCGTCGAATAATAGCGTCGCTAAACTTCGCATTAAGGTTAATAATAGTAAATTTGTACCGCCGACCTAATTTAACTACCGCCGCCGCTATTTGGTAGTTATAGCGCAATATTTACTCTCTTTTCGTTATATTTTCTAATTTCTCTACTCGGTCGATAGCGGTTAATTCTAATATTTACAACGGGGGTAGGGGTATTCCCGTTTCCAATAGCGGCCCTACTATTAATATAATAACTTTCTCTATCGGCGTTTATTCTTCCGCTTACTTAGCTTTAACGGCACCGCTCTCGGGTCGATTAATAAATAGTCGACCTCTTACTCTTATTTAAATATAGCTAATTACCCAGATTGTAGTCCTTCAAACGAATTTGGCTTAGTCTATACGGGCGAATCTTTCCTCGAAAGCCCTTACCCTTTTATTAAAATAGAGGTCGAGCGGCGGATAAAAGGTTTCCATCTCTAAATTCCTTATTAATGTAGTTTTATACGCCCCGGCGATAACTTTCAAATACTTAGTTTAGTATTTAGCTAGCCTAATTACTATCCCTCGCAATTTCCCATAGACTTCGGTCGGTTAGTAGAAGGCTGAGGCTCTATATACGATCGCACTCCGAATATATTTAGTATAAATCTCTTTTATTCGCGTAAAAGAATAACCCTAAGTTTTCGTTACTAACCGCATTAATATATTTATTTATATAGTTATCTTTTTCTTTATAGCTTCCGCGTATATTCGGTAATTAAATTTCCGATCCAACTAAACCTTTAGGAATCTCGTTAATTATATTGGTTTAAATACTACTCGGCCGATTTAGAGAGTTTCCGTCCTCGGTTCTCTCGTCCGTATAAAATATATAAGCTCCGTTTTACTCGCTTCGAACTCTATACCTGTCTCTATTACCTACCCGGAGTAAATATCCTTCCGTTTAAAGAATTTTATAATTTTCTTCCGGTATTTTAGCGACCGTAATTATATTAATATTCTCCGCGAAGCTAATTATAATTGTATTCCGAATAATAGTTAATTTATAGTATAATAAAGTAATAAAGAGAATAAAAAGGATTGGTAAGAGGGGGGAGCCTTAAAGTACTCCTACTACGATATTATAAGGTAGGGAAGTTTCGTCGTCGAAGAAAATTTTTTCGGTAACGAAACTATCTACCTATTAGAGAAGCTATTATAGGAATTATATTTCATATAAGGTATATAAGAGCTACCTATAATTAACTCTATCGAATACGCCCTTCAAATCGATGAGTATAAAAGACGTTATAACTTTAAGCTTTTATAAAAGCCGAATAGACCGCATCGGTAATTATTCGGAATGCAAACTCCGTTAAAAGGCTAGCCCGGTTATTTATCTAGCCTTCCGGGAGGAAGTTGAACTCTTCCGCCGCTTATATTAACCTTTTAATTATTAAAGCTTCAAGGATCTTCCTAACGTTACTCAAAAGCGAAATCGGTCTCTAAACCCCGGCTAGCTACTACTATTCGGCGCTTTTTCCTAATTTTTTAAATATAATTACCTTCGTATTCTTAAACTATTAAGGGAAATATCCGAGCCGGAGGCTCGCTACGGCGAAAGCTGCTATAGCCTACCTAAATAGTTCCCTACAAATCTTTAAAAACCTATTTAAAATTAGTGGATACTTAGTACCTTATTCGGCGCCATCTTTAAAAGGATATCCCGGATATCCTCCTTAGTAATTTAATTATCAATAGCTACCGGGGTATCGCCGTTTAATAATTGAATCCAATCCGGTGAATAATTTATAAGGACCTCTATTTTCGGGAAGAAACGGTCGGCGAAAATATTCGTTTTATTATTATAATCTTTAACTTCGTCTGCCCACTCGCTAGGTTTGAGGGGTAGTAACTTTAGCGGATCTACTGGGCAATAGCTCCGTATTCGAACCTACCTCTTTAATAGCTAGAATTTACTTAGATCTTTTAATACGTCCGCGATATAGTCCCGCTACTTCGCTTTCTAAATCTTCGAAATAAATCGTTACTTTTTAATTATTACTTCTACGAATTCCCTCTAATTCGAAGGCGTCCGATTCCTAAACTATACCTACTATTTCCGCCGTATATCCTTCGTTACTACTTTGTATTCCAAATTCCACTAGTCCGCTTACCTTCTCCGACTTTTCTTTCGGTATAGGATAAATTCTTCCGCGATATTAATGAATTCCCCGTCGAGCCTATTAAATCCTAATTCGAAATTTTCCTTCGTATTAATCCTCTCCGGGATTATAATTCGCTTTTCCGCCGCCTCCCCCACCTTCTCTACGTTTATAAAATTCCAACTATAGCCTCCTTCCTCTTTTATTTTTCCGTTTTGCTTTCTTATTTAAACTTGAACTTTTTAATGATAATAATCTGAGCCAATTTACTCGCACCGTTAGGCTCCCCAATACTCCGCTTCAATACTGCGCGATACCTATATATAATCGATCGTCCTATTTTTCTCTCTTTGAATTATATTACTGAGCCGTATTAATTCCCCCGAAAGGTCAATAAGTCCAGCTTCTACCGCTATACCTACGTAAGTAGCCTTACAGCGTTTAGGCTAGTCCTATTCTCAAAATCCTAATTGGGGTAATAGAGGTTATAGTCTCCGATAGCTATTTAATAGCCTTTCGAGGGTCTCTCCTCGAAGAATTCGAAGAGGGGAAACCCCTATTAGTATTCCGGCGTATTATATAGGAAGATAGGGGAGTAAATAGAGTAGACGGTTGTCGGCTCCCGCAAATTCTTAAATATCGCCGCGGCCTAATCCTTCCCCGCTCGGAAATCCAAATCTTTAAAATCCTACCTCTTATTTACGTAAATCGCCGCCCTACCCTTCTCTAAATAATCGATATTATAATACCTACCTCCCTATAGTTAGTAAATATCCCTATTTAAACCTTTATTCGGCTTTTAAATCGCTACGGTATTGTAAGTCTCCTCTTATTCGAATAGAAGTTTCCCTCTTTCGTACAACTTCCCTACATTCTAATATAATATTTTTATTTAAATTATTAATTACCCTACAAGAGCGCTCCTTCTAATTTAGCGGTAGATAAAGTAGGTATTGCGCCCTTAGCGGCGGCCATTCGAATAATAGCGATAGAGTTAATATAAATATAATTACCGAAGCTCTAAAAGCGAATAAAAGCCTCTATCGGGCTTTAGCCTATAAATTTCGGCCGAGAGTTATTATCGAACTTCTTTAATAATCGGCCTCTCTTTACGCTTTTAATAAATAATTTCTTTGAAGCCGTAATAGAATAGGAGTTTAGGGGGACGTTGGAGATATCGATGTCCTCTTTAATCTCTATTGCCGGCTTTAATACCGGTTTTACCAATCCTTTACGAATAGCGAAGCTGTAAGGCCTTTCGGCGTACGCGACCGAAGCCTTCGTATAAGCCGCTCTAACGAGCGGGTACTACTTCTTATCAGAGGTAAAGTACCCCGACTTCTTATACAGCTTATAGAAAATTAAGGAACCGTTTTTATTCGAAAAGTAATTCTCTTTACTAAAGCGAGCTCTATTATATTTATGCTAACCGTAACGGCTATATACGTCCTCCCAGCGACAAAACCTGGCTGTATATTCGAATCCTCAGTATTTAAAGTATTATTAAACAGAAGCCGCAGTTTAGAACAGTTCGTATAAATATACGCCGCTATCCTAAAGGAAGAAGTTCTTCTAAAGGAAGATCGCAGCCTTTACAGTTACAACCTCTACTAAAATTATTCTCATTTCCTCCCCTTCGCGTCTCTTTTAAACTTTAACTCGGACGATATCCGCTTCCTTATTCCTCTCCCTCATTTCTTATAGCGTCGCTTCGGTCGATCTCTCGTCGATACCGGCCTAGGGGACTCCCTTAATTAGAATTCCTACAATACTTAGGGTTGTAACGGCCTCCGTTTTAAAGACTTCCTTTACTTAAGCCTAATACTTCTAATATTATTCGCAAGTAGGTTTATCGAAAATTACGACGTAGTCGCCGCTTATTACTATCTTAGTAGCCGTTCGGATAGCTTTATGCGGCCTATCTTTTAGGGTATTCTCGATAGCCTACTTTATATTATCGTTCGAACGCTTAGCGTATTGGGCGGAGATCGAGATCCCTTTAATTATAAACTAATATTTGAAATTGGAGGGGATAAACTTCTTAATAGTATTAATAATTAATTATTAGAGGGTACCGCCGACTTTACTAAATATCTTCACGATAATATCGGCCTATTTCTTCGGCGCCTCTTGGGTACCCTTCTTAAGTTCCTTAAGAATATCCTTCTTTAAGTCGTCGAAGTCCTTAGTAATAAATTGGCTTTTTCTAGCCTTACTTGCTTTAGGCATCCGGGGCCTACTCTTTTTCGTCTAAATTTTCGCGAATTCGAGAAGTAATTCTTGAACCCAACGGCGGTCCTCGGGCGAGACGGCGTCGTAGTCTATAAACTTATTCGCTTAGGCGATGAATCTCTTTATAATTTCATCGTCTTTCTCCGTTTTCTCCGAAATCTTTACAGCGAATGCGGCTTCGGGGTCGTTATATCCCAAAATACACGCTATTTTCGAATCCACGCACGCCCTTATCAATTATCATCGGCAACGATAGTATAACGCCATCGCTGCGCTCGTCGCAGGACATCGCGAGGGGGGGTAAACGACCCTCCTAACTCGATTGCCGTTGTCGGTTTTCGTTTTGGAGCACTCTCTGATCAGAAATCGGCGTTTGCGGTTTCAGCGTCGTTTTTTTCATATAAAGGTTTAGTTATTAATAAAAATTTAATTATAAAACGTGGATAAAAGTTTGCGAAGTTTAAGAATCGTTATAATTGTCGTTTGGATATTAGTACCTCCTAGTAAATAATTACCTTTACCTTTTTTTGGTCTATTCCGATGTCCCCTAGTATAATAATTAAACTTAGGTATTTCGTATATTGAATATAGAATTTATATTTATCGATATCTATTTGTAGTCACGTATGATTAATTATTAGAATATTTCTTTAATATATTTAATATAAGCTTCGTATATTTCCGAAGGAATTAGGATATCATCGAGGTATATTGTGGTATATACGTTTAGAATATTATATAAAATATTATTAATAAAGTTTTAAAATGAGGCTGGGGCTCTTAATGACCCGAAAGGGTATATTAACAATTCGTATAACCCGAATCTTATAATAAAAATTATTAACTACTCGTAACTTTCGGTTATATATAATTTATTAAAAATTGCGATAATATTTACTTCAGTGAATTATTTTACCTTATTGTGACGAACGGCAGTCTGATCTGCCTAARTGGGATAGCTGAAGGTGAAGACTATCAGAAGACGTTCGGTGAAGCCAAAAGGTTCACAACAAGTAGGGTAGCGTTATACTTGTCTCAGTGATGATGATCAATTGACTACTGCAG
>RAOM01000224.1:0-34983 GCA_009805225.1 Neurospora sp. LNF1-1 | reverse complement strand
GCTCGAGGAGTCAACTGAGTCCAACGCCCGGCTCCTCCGCTCGCTGCGAGAGGCGCTGGCCAAGGAGACGGGCAACGCGAGGACCAAGGCTTGGCGCGTCTTGCACCGATGTACGTATGTCAGTCGTGTGCCTGAGAAGATTGAGCAACACCCCGCCGCGGCGGCGGCGGGCGGCCATAAGGAGGAGAAGAAGTCAACGCTACTGGCTGATGTGGCGTGTAACTGGCTCCTGATCCAAAAGTTGGAGCCGTTTGCGCGTGGCGCTAAGTCTAAGGCGCAGCTGGCTGATGCCCTGAAGCCTCATGTTGCGAAGCTGTTTCCTAGTTTGATTGCTCAGACAAGGCTTTATGTGCAAGTTCTTGATCTGGTGGCGGACTATATTGGGCTTGCTTGATCTCGAGAAATGTTGGTCTACAACGTCACAGGTTGGAACGCACCTTGAGGGACTTTGCCAGTCGGAGAAATTTGAATGGGGCACCACACTTGTCGGGTATGGTAAGCACACTTCTCGTCGCATGTCATACTGACAGGAGCTCGACGTCCCCGATATGGTAGTTGATAAGAACGATCGGGGTAACACCAGGAATGAGGACATCTAGACCGTAATATCCACCTTGTGCTATCCCCATGACGGTCACATATTCTACTTCTGAGTAAAATGCCAGCTGGATACGCCTTCCAAATCAACAACGCGGCCCCCTGCGATTCTATTGGGTGTTTCTCCGTAGAGGTCTGTAATCATTATATATTTGGTGAGATACTGTGCCGTTCCTACCCACAGATTGAGTTTCTATTTCATTTATTCCGTCTTACAACCTTGTACTCGAATGCGCAAAAGGGTTTTGGCCCATCTGCAGATTGTAAACGGGATTGTCTCTGAAGAGGAGGAGCATAAAATAAAACAAAAAAGATCAAAAAAACATACAGCACCTGGGATTCGCTGGTCGTCACCGACCCAACTACTAGTCAGGCGATATGTCTTCTTACGCGAAAGAGTGGCAAGGGCAGAAAAGTGCACATTTGGTCACGTGTGGGGGGCAGAAAACAGAACCCCCAGCTCCCGAGTTGCTAACGGTCCCCTTCCGTTTGAAACGGACTGAGAACGCTAACCAATAAGACCCACTTCTTCCTACACTTTGATTCGCGAGAAACTTTTCGGCGAATCTTAACCTTGGCAACGGGTTACTCGCACCCCCAGGCGTTCGTTTCTACTGCGCTCAAAGAAAAGATTTATGGGTATTATAAACGGAAGACACATGGTTAGCGGAAGTGCGGCCGGGGGACCGCGCAATCTAATCAAAGATCAGGATTCTAGCTTAGGATTGTTCTATCCTACCATCATTCTATTGTTTGGGGTCGTTCTAGTGTGTTTTATGGAGTAGTTTTCGCTTATGATCGTTTTAGCTTAAGATCGTTCTGGCTCAAGATCGTTTTGGGGCTCAAAATCGTTCTAATTTAGGATCTTTATATAGCTCAGGATCATTCTGGCTCAGGATTTAAAAAGGAGATACTGAACATAAAAAAATTAATTGTAGTATATCTAGCATGTTTTCTCAAAATGAGCATGAGAAGAACGGCAGATTATATATCTATTTAAAACCTTCGGGCTCAGCGTCATAATTAATAACTAACACTTGCGAAGCTGTATAAGGATGCTACTGAACGAGCTACGGTCCTCGTCCGGTCCAGGCACTCTTGCCCAACTCGACCAGCAAGATATATCATCATGTCGTTAATAGCATAGGTATCTGGATTTTTACCATAAGAGCCAGAACCTACCAGGAGATTTAGTTAATTGGCCTAAGACCTTAGTTTTTAGGCCTCCTTTCTTCATTCCTCCAGTCTTGCAAATCTACGATTCCCTGCCGCACGTCAAACCCCGCATCCACGACATAATATCGATCATCTGGGACTTGAAAGGATCGACCGAAAGCTTGGGCACAAAGCGAGGCATTATTGCTAGAGCCCTCCGCGCCTGCCAGAACATACGAGAAGGTTCTGTCACTTTTGACTGCTGCGAATACATGCTGCGCAATATTGCTATTGCGGACCCTCCAGCGTTGCTGAGATTTCCAATACGATAGGAAGCAATAGGGAGTAAACAATAAAGATTGGGGAGTAACCCAAGATCAATTCTTGCAGGAGGAAAGATTGTGAAAGGCTGACTCGAGGTGTTATCCTCCAAGCCTGCCTCTTAGGATGGAAGCCTGAGTAGCTTAACAACCGCCTCATGCCCATTCTTCGCCGCCATATGCAGCGCTGTCTGTTTACACCGGTCCTGAGCATCTGCATTAACCTTGCCAATATCGAGAAGCAGCTTAACAACCGCCTCATGCCCATTCTTCGCCGCCATATGCAGCGCTATCTGTCCATCCCTATCCTTAGGATCTACGTCAACATCGCGGCGTCCTCGTTTTTATCCGGCAATAGTTGAAGCAAGCGAATATGGCTACGTGACATGGGAACGTTGTAATACAGATTCTTTACAGGTATTAGCATTCTTCTGAAATGTCGTAGGGGGCAAAGGAGTAAGCCTACTTCCACCTGCTTCGGGCTTTGGACGCCGGCGGACGTCTCTGTATCGGCGGAACCGGTAGCTGGAGCGGCTGGGAGCCGGGGGGCAGGCATACGGGTAGCGGACATAGCGGTGGCGGCGGGAATTCGTTGCAGAGGTGCAGGGCGAGACTGCTCTTGGCCCTTATCGTCTTCCCAACCCTCCGTAATTGACCGCGACGCCCGTATATTCGTTGCAAAGAGGGTGTCAAAATGAGTCGTGGAAGGGGAGTTTGGCTGGACGAGAGCGGTCGAGAAGCTTGCTTGTCTTGGTGAGGGGAGAGTCTGGTAGACGGTCGGTCGGCGCGCTAGGACTCGCTTTGGCCGGGGGAGGAATCGAGCCAAAGCAGAGGAAGGGTCGTGGTCTTCGGGAGCTGGAAGCTCTGGTGGATGACTTGCGTCGTCGCTGGTGCTGAAGAAGCTGGTATATCACAGGTGGACTCGACGTTGGGTATGGATATGGATATGTGTAGTTGTACGAGGAGAGGGGGAAGGAAGTGGTGTGTTAGCCAGGCCTTATATAGAGGGCATGGCTAGGCACGCACAACGTAGGTGGCACGTGGTCACGTGCGTATGCCAGTAAGACACAGTCTGACTGTGATGACGTGCCTCAGGCAGAGGGCATCACCTGCTGCACCTATCACAATCCTCAAGTCTTTTAACTCCTCTTCTTCCAATTATTATAAACCAAGCAATACGATTGGGGTTATTCTATAGTTGGTAGATGTAACGATCCGTTTCTCGAAACCGGAGTGGGCTCAGCCGACTTCTAAGGACTCCACTCCTATATCCTATCCCGTTTATTACCTCCTTTCTCTTTTATCGTCATTGACCGCCTATCGACCAAGTTTCAATCTTGTATATTACTGGTCCCTTCAATATAGGTACTGTTTCCGTATAGAGGATGTGGTCGTATAATTTTATACTGCAAAGTCCGAGCTACGAATAGATACGTTAGAGTCTCTCAGCGCCCCATGAAATATTTGTAGCTACAATATGTCTGACCAAGGTGGTAGACGACCAGGAGAAGGTGCTTGGCTTACAGCCTATACATAAAGCCATCCTTGAAGGAAACCTCAAACGGCTCAGAGAAGCCGCTTGTTTATTATCCAAAACGTCCAAGTGGGTAATGAGTTGTACGAGACGCGATTGATTTCCACGGAATTCTTAGATTTGATCCGGAAACCGCCGAGGAGACTGCCTCTCGAAATTGGTTGAACTCTTCAATGTTCAGCCCACGGAAATCTTGAAATCGCCAAGTTTTTCTGCAACACGGAGCCAGCGTCCATCTCCATGGTAGTCGAAGATTATCCGTATACTAGTCCAAGACTATCGCCTGAAGCATAACGTTCCCCTTCTCAGGAGGTAATAGGAATGAAATTACGAGTAGAGTCCTAGGAGGTCGGTTAAATCTACTCCAGTTTTGAGTAGCTTCATCCGGCAAACTCTGCAGCAACTTCCGCACACATCACGAGCACTCCTGCCAATCACATCTCGCGGTGGGAAATACGCCGTCCCGCCTACGACCTGCAGAAGATCCCTGGTCGTGTAATTGGTGATGCTGCTAGTGATTGGAGAAAGTAGAAATCACGGACAGAAGGGAAAAGGAGGATGCAAAAGCGGAACCCTTGGAGGTCGGCTGAGCCCCCTCCTGTTTTGAGAAACGCACCGTCACACCCCACCCATTACCTACAGAAGAGTGTTAAGAGGGCGGCTGAGACCAGGATTTTCTGTAGGTGGTGGGTGTGACGGCTCGTTTTTCGAATTTGGCGTGCAAGTTAGAACAATCTTGAGCTAGAACGATCCTGAGCCAGAACGATCCTCAGGTAGAACGATCCTAAGCTAGAAYGATCCTGAGGTAGAACGATCCTAAGCTGGAATGATCCTAAGCTAGAATGATCCAGAGCCAGAGCAATCCAGAGCCAGAGCAATCCTGAGCCAGAACAATCCGAAGCCAGAACGATCCTAAGTTAGAACGATCTTGAGCCAGAACGATCCGAAGCCAGAACGATCCTAAGTTAGAACGATCTTGAGCCAGAACGATCCTGAGCCAAGAACGATCCTGAGCCAGAASGATCCTGAGTCAGAACGATCCAGAGCCAGAACAATCCTGAGCTAGAACGATCCTAAGTAACCCTAATCGTTCTGGCTCAGGATCGTTCTGGCTTAGGATCGTTCTGGCTCAGGATCGTTCCGGCTCAGGATCGTTCYGGCTCAAGATCGTTCTAACTTAGGATCTTTCTGGTTCAAGATCGTTCTAGCTCAAGATTGTTCTGGCGGATCGTTCTACCTCAGGATCGTTCTGGCTCAGGATCGTTCTGGCTCAGGATCGTTCTGGCTCAGGATCGTTCTGGCTCAGGATCGTTCTGGCTCAGGATCGTTCTGGCTCAGGATCGTTCTGGCTCAGGATCGTTCTAGCTTAGGATCGTTCTAGCTTAGGATCGTTCTAGCTTAGGATCGTTCTAGCTTAGGATCGTCTTGGCTTAGGATCGTTCTGGCTCAGGATCGTACTGGCTCAGGATCGTCTTGGCTTAGGATCGTTCCGGCTTAGGATCGTTCTACCTCAAGAGTGGAGGCTTAGGAAGTCGGCTGAGCCCACTCCGGTTTCGAAAAACGAGCTATCATACCTACCACCTGCAGGAAATCCTAGTCGTGTAACGGCTCATTTTTCGAAACCGGTGTGGCCTCAGCTGACCTCTTAGGACTCCACTCTTGCATTCGTTGATCCTTTTACCTCATTGCTTCTTCCCCGACTGCACCGCCTCTTGCTTTTTCCAGACCTTTGAGGCTCTCACCGGCTTCATCTTCACTCCTCATAGGCCGGCCGGCTTTGCCATCCGATTTGTCACAGCGTAAGGGGCGTGCAATGCCAATTCGCTAAACCACCAAAAGATGGAAGAATGTTCTGTTCGCTAGACAGAACATCTAATGCACGCTTATATAGCACATGTCACAACCTGTGACACTACCTCCCCTCTAAAATCCGCCCCCGCCCGGACTTAAGAGGATTCACGGTACCACGGCTGTCTTCCCGATATCTTATCGGTCGCCGTGGGCTATATAACACCACCTGAAAGCTATGCTTTCCAATGGGTAGTCGCTGACACATATCAGTCGCGACGGTTAGCGAAAAACCGTCTCCAATATTGCCACCATGGGGGATTGAACCCGCGATGTCCCACCGTGGAACAGAACATAATGTCACAGCGTAAGGGGCGTGCAATGCCAATTCGCTAAACCACCAAAAGATGGAAGGACAGAACATCTAATGCACGCTTATATAGCACATGTCACAACCTGTGACACGATTTCCTGCAGGTGGTAGGTATAATAGCTCTTGAAATAATAGAATACGTCATCTTGAAATCAATAAAGTTACTAGAATTTACAAAATTCTTATAAATTTGCCTATCCTCCCAGACCCTTCTGGTGGCACGCTAGAATGACGACCCATTCAATAAACCCAGAGTGGGCTCAGCCGACTTCTAAGGACTCCACTCCTACATTCACCTGCATAAGATTACGAATTACCTATTACGATTTAGGGCACTTTCCTTTGCGATTAGTACTTTATCCAATTATTAAGAGGAACCCAACCTAGTAGACCATATGATTAGCGCTAGTGGGTGTGACGGCGCGTTTTTCAAACCCGGAGKGGGCTCAGCCAACCTCTAAGGGATCCACTCTTGCATCTTATACTCCCCTTTGTCCCCTTCCTCCTCGATAAACCTTACCGACTTCAATAAGCTGAACGCACTACTGCCTTACTACTTTATCTCACCCAATCAGAATATGAATAATAATATCAGGCTTTACGGGTAGCAGGGAATTTGTTATACGTTCCGTGTTTCCGCAAAAGGATACAAGTAACCGAAGCTGGTAATTCGGTTACTCAAGTGGTCTTATATAGTTGCGACGGATGCTCAGTCCGTCACAATAATGATCTTAATAAGTAGCAACCACGGAGAAGAAGAGGAGAGCAGGGGATGAATGCAAGAGTGGAGGTATGAAAGGTCAGTTAAGCCCACCCTAGTTTTTAAAAACGCGCCATCTCACTCACCACCTACAAAAGAACGCTAAAACCCTTCCTCACCTGTGAGGTAAAGTGTAGGTTTAGATCATCCAACTTGGATACGTATTGTCCCAACCACGGCTCATAAGCCGGCGTGGCCGATCTTACGTTAGGAGAGTAGAAAAGCACGCTATAAGCGAGACAACCAGGATTTTGTGACGGCTCGTTTTTCGAAACCGGTGTGGCCTCAGCCGACCACTTAGGATTCCACTCTTGCATTCGTTGATCCTATACATATACTCTCGATGTACGCACTAGTGATGGCCTTTACTTTATTATCTTAGATGCCCTGTAGTTCTGTGTTTGCGGTGTCGAAATACTCCTTGGAAATTAGCCGAATCTCCGCCGCCGGAAGAAGATTCTAAGCCACAATCTCGGAATAGACTACTGTATCTTTATGTCACAGGGTTGTGACGGCCTATATAGTGTGCACTTCGGATTCTGCCTTGCAAGCAGAATTACGTTCTATCTTTTGGTAGTTTGGCGTTGTTGGGACATGTGCACTCCTGCCCTGTCATACTTTAGGAACTTCGGTAAGGAATGTGGCGAGGCAGGAAAAGGAAGTAGTATCACAGGATTACCTGTGACTGTACCTGGTACATTACGTACATGTATACGTGCGCTAGTCCCGGCTCTAGGTATAGCCTTCGTGCCTTGCCCTATATTGCCAGACCTGCGCATACCTCCCTTCTCCTCTCCTCGTACCCAATCTACCCCCCACCCTTCGCCTTGCCCTGTGATAAGCGGACAACAGATGATGTCATCGAGGCCCGGGTCTCCTTCCGATTTCTCTCGGAATAGACTTCCAACCCGAATCGTCTCTACTGAGTAACGAGTCGTTAACTTGCATCGCTATCCTCATAAGAGCAGTAATAGTATTTTCGATATACCGGCATAGGTCTATCGATGTCGTAACGGTTTCCGGGTCTGCGAACTCTTCTTTAGAGGAATTCTTCTTGACGTAGTCTGCAAATCCACCGTCTGAGTCTTCGGACGAGCTGAGATCTGTATCACTTGGCTCCTCGGCTATTGTGAAGGGGCAGTGACCTGCAAGTTTTGATAGTCAAAGAGAAAGGCGGATACAGAAAACAGATAAGAGGTTTTGCAAGAGATGTCGTGGGTTGGCACTCAAATAGAAGTTACCTAACCAAAGAGCCCAAAGAAAATCAATCAACGAATCTAAACTGAGAAACCTCTAAGTCCCATTCGACTGCGCCGACTTCACCAGCTCATCAAAGCACGCCTTCCTGTAATACTCATCCAGCTTCTCATGAAAATCAGGATGCACCCTCCCAATCTTCATTACCCTCAAATAATCCTCTACCGTAAACACCCTACTACAATCCAGTCTCGCAAACGGGCTAATATTCTGTTTCCCCTCCTCTATAATCACCGCGAGGGGGCCAAACACGATGCCCTCTTCCTTGTCCGGCTCAGGCGGCGATACGCTAGTCGAGTACAGCACAGCCAGGTGCTCGCCTCTAGCTCGGTTCTTGGCCATGGATTTGGCACCTCCATTGACAATGGCAAAGCACAAAGAGTGGTGTAGTTGCTTGCGAATAACGACGAACCACCGGTATCGACCGCAAGGTTTTTCTCCTGTGTCGCTGTAGTCCGGGCACGACTCGTGGTAGGTGAGCTTGGAAGGGTGGGCACGAAAGGAGCCGGAATATTCGTTGAAGGGCTCGAACCAGACGGTTTTAAAGATGCGGCCTTTTGTAAAGAATTTCTGGGGTTTATYGATTGTGAGGTACTCTGGTGAGAAGTGGAATGTATCAGCTTATCTTGCTCACATGTTCTTGGATATATGAAGTAGAGCAAAGGAGGAAAATAGGTAGAATGGATGAGATGACTTACGTGGTAGTGGGATAGTAAGCGCTGCTGCCTGGTTGTTCGTCGACGATAAGGGGGGGTTGACCTTAGTGTCCTCCTTCTGGTATTGTGAGTATCGAAGTACGATATCGCCAATGCAGTCGTCCTTCCCGTGTATGTCTAATCTGCATTGTTCACAATTCACCGGGTCTTTCCGATGGACGTAGTCTTTGATTTTGGAGTCCTTCTCCCATTTTATATTGATATAGTCCGTGATGGGCTTTCTGTGTTTGATTGCTTTGGGTATTGGCGTAAGGATGTTTGTTCCAGTTCTAGGGACAAATATTTCCGAGCCGTTGGGACTCGGTGGTAGACGGGCTCTAGCTGGGATATCCATCGCTTCTGAGCCTTCTACCTCTAGACTTGGTAGATGTTGAGGTATCTAGGTATGTATATAAATATCTAGTCAGGCGAATTGTCAGCATCTACCTTCGTTGAATATAATAAACAGTACCACTTGTGCGGCTATTTAGAAAATAATCACATGAACAGTCTCTAAAATAGTAATGGTTGATTTTAGAAACTCAAGATCTTAACTAACTTTTTACAGCGGAAACGAACACGCCTTTAGGTACAGGCTATACGACCTTCGTACCCCGTAATGGAGGATATAAACCAGGAAGGGACAGAGAAAGTGACAGAGGAACARGCAAGGACTATCATGAAGGACAGTATATGGGTTGGAGAGCTCCTGAACGAAGAAGATACAGACCACGTCTTGTATGAGGACGAAGAAGACGAGGAAAGTTAGAATAATGAGAGGGGGCTCAGTGATGAAGATGAGACTCATCTCAGGTACGAGTATGAGAGCAAGTTGAAACACGACGATGAGGATAAGCTCATCCTGAGCCAGAACGATCCTAAGCCAGAATGATCCTAAGGTAGAACGATTCTAAGCCACAACGATCCTAAGCTAGAACAATCTTGAGCTAGAACGTTTTTGAGCCAGAACAATCCTGAGCTAGAACGATCCTTACCATCTTTACAAGTACTTATATAACGTAATTAGAGGTACCCACGTCTATATTCTGTAATACAACCAACCTACCTTATCACTCTAAGCCCCTTTCTCTCTGACCCGGCGCCAAACGTACGGGTTTGCGTCCCCTCTTCGTTCCCGTAGCGTCTTATCCCTCGCAAAATTCCATTCAAACCCCTCCCACTCTATACTACCCGCCTTCGCCCTCTTGAATACTACTACAAAATCCTCCACCTTCAATCTGTTTGTCCCTCCAACTCCGGTCGGTATCAGCTCCGCCATGGGTTGGGCGAATGTCATTGTCTTCTCTGACCCTGTTTGTTCTGATGGGTTCTTGTCTTCGCGCAGCTCGCGGAGTAAGTACCCGTATCCGGTACCGTAGAAACGCAAGATCAGACCCCTTTGCTCAGCCGTTATAGTAATGAAGACGTCGTTTGTGAGTTCGTACCTCCCCTCTAAGCCCGCTGTATCTCTTCCGTTTGAAGCTGGGTCCAGGTCACGAAACCGTGATGCAAGTGAGTTTTCGTACCTCGCCAGRTCATATAGATAGTCAATTTGTATCGCCCTGGCCATCTTTTCCGTGTCTTCACAGGCCCTCTTMACAGCSTCAACAACAGATCCCGTGYYATGATGGGCATCTGACTCAGCGAGATAAAGACACTCAGCCAACAACATCCCGCTCAGGTTCGCAGCGTCGAGCAAGAACCCTCGCGTATTGCAGAGCACCACTACAGCTGTTTCRTGGTCGGGAAGTAGCCAGCAGAAAGACGTGGCGCCGACCATATTGCCGCCGTGGTATAAGGCGAGGTGTTTCTTGCTCTCGCTTGGGTCGGTGAGCGGGGGTTTTTCGGTTTCGGCGTTGATGMCGAAGAAGAAGTAATCCAAATYATCGCCGTGGATCTTGCTCTGGATAGCACACTCTAATCGTCTGGMGTTGTCACCGTCTGCGCCTGGCCATCGTGGTCTGGGTGAGGCGTTCCGCTCTTCGGGGGTCATTGGCACGGTGACGGTATTCCAACCGCCGGTATAAGTGCATGTGCTGTTGAGTGGATCAGGGGAGAGTCTGCTCTCTATATGACCGAAGAGAGAACTTGAGAAGGTCGGAGGTRGTRGACGTRATACCTGCTGCGGCGGCGAGTGGTGACGGCCCTGCATGACCGGCACTTGAAGCTTGGGATGGGGGAATCTCGACGGAYTGTGGAATRTGGCCGTAGTGTCTGTCGAAGCATTCTGCGACCTTCGTCCTGGAGATTACCCCGTCTGCATCTGTAYATTGCTGGAGATCAAACAGGATACCCGKCACTTGAACCGAATGCGACTTGGCAAAGGTCTTCGAYATGTCATTTCTCTCAGCCTCTGTCAACCCGACATAGGTGTTATRCATTCCAAGTGGCTCCAAAACCTCTTTGCGGACGAATTCCGCCCAGGAATACCCAATCTTTKTCTCWATGATTGTGGTTAATAAGGCAAAACAYTCGTTAGAGTAATTCCGCTTGTAGACAAAGGCCTTCTYAGACGTATAGGTATCGTTGGCTGGGAGATGCTGGAGTAGTGATACGACGGGATCTATTGTCTGCCATGGTATATCGCCATCGGGGCTCTCCCAAAGATTCGTCAGCCATTGGAATGAGGAGCGGAGGTCNTTGTAGACAAAGGCCTTCTCAGACGTATAGGTATCGTTGGCTGGGAGATGCTGGAGTAGTGATACGACGGGATCTATTGTCTGCCATGGTATATCGCCATCGGGGCTCTCCCAAAGATTCGTCAGCCATTGGAATGAGGAGCGGAGGTCCAATAGGTCGGCAATAGTAAGCTCCTGATTGGTGTATATGTTTAGTATACCGGGACTGCCTTTGAGTTCCGGCAGGATTGTTGAGACTGGGGTATCGAATTTGAGCTTGTACTTCGGAAAGTCATCCATCAGAATGCCCATTGCCGTAGAAATAATTGGCTTCGACATAGATGAGATAAGGTAGACAGTTTCCTGGTCCGGAAGCGCGGATACTCCTAGACCCTTGGCCCCCACATTGACGAAGTCTTATTGTCTATGGCGCAGGACTCCTATTGAAGCACCCACACTCCCGGAATCTCGAAACAGCTTGTCGAAGGTTGGTTTAGTAAGGGTCAGGATCTCCTTCACCGACAATACGCTAGAAAGGAACGAGGGCTGCTTGGAAAGAGTAGTCAAATAGTTAGTATCATCAATGAAAGTACTTGTCGTTAGTATTATGGGTGAAAAACAAAAAAGGATGAGGCTCACCTGAATGCCGCCGCACATGATCGATGTAGGTATTAGAACCCCGTATGGAAAGGTCGATAGGGGGAAGAAAGATTGGTCTTGGAGTGAAACTTTTGGTCATTRGTCTCTTGGAAACTCAAACGGTTCCTGAGACGGGGCGAATCAACTAGTTAATAGAGTTGATATAAGATTTATATAACTGAAACTGTAAGGAGGAATGATGGAAAATAAAGCGGGAAGGATACCGGTTCTTTATATCCACAATCTTCAAATAGTTGCCGCTTGTTCTCATTCAACTGGGGTATATCTAAACGTGGGAACTACACTCAATATACTCTACGTAATAGCCCCTGAGCTGTCCTTCGATCGGCTACGTATCACTTGCATAAACTTGGGGTGGTAGGTAGCTCCGTCAATGGGATGACAGCCAGTAACAGAGTTGGTGAGAATCACGCCTATTCCTATTAGTAACTTGTACCGTCCATTCACGGAGCTACCTAGGTGGTCTACGATCCCAAGGCGTGTTTCTTGTTAATCTTGGGCGGGTTCTGGATCCAGATTTTGTAATCAGGGTCTCAACGTGTGCGTTTGCTTTTTGTTTTGGTTGATCGGTGCGCGGGATCTTATTATTTCCTCAAAATCAAACTTATCCGTCGCTCTCTGACCATTTTTTAAGCAGCGCCAATCGGTACCTCACCCTGTCAATAATGGGTGACGAGATGTGTTCCATGTTAAGAGAGAAGACTCCTAACCTGCTTAATTACCTACCGGAAGCCTCGCTCGAGCCGTCTTTCGTACCTGCCACCCACTTCCAATGCCCCTATCTAGGATCCGTTGTCTTCAGAATGAAGCAGGAGTCCTTATTTACTCTTGCATGTCACATTGTGGCGCTATGCTCAGTGAATTCGCTGGCCACACTTACCACCATTTTACCGTTTCAGTACCCCTCGGGTAGCTGACAAGCTGGCAGCCGGCAACGATTACGAATTTAATGATACACCGTCTTAGGGGTAAGAGAGTTGGCAAACTGTTAGTATCTATTGAGATTTAAATTCGCTATAACTCTCGTTCGTCAAAGTGGCTACAAGGCAAATACTTAAGAATGTCTAGAGCCCCCTCTAGATAGGATCTCGTGTGTTCCCATTTTCTATTTATTCCTCTTCTCACAGCATCACAATCTGAACCCAACCTCACAAACCACCCAAAAAGCCCACAAACCCCATCAACCCATCCACCATGTGCAAGCACATCCTTCTCCTCGGCCTCCACATACACGACTGGACCCCTACCGACCAACCATACGCCGACGCCGGGGCCAGGTGCTCCCACACGGTTAAATACGACAAGCCCCAGGAGGTCATCTACGACGACAGATTTTGTCAATGCAACAAGGTCGTTAAACACGACCCGCAAGCGGGTGGCCGGCCCCCTGGGCTTCCCTGTGTAGAAAACGTGCTGGTTCCGTGTGCGAAATGCATAGAGAAGGAGTCTTGGGCTAAGAACTTCGGCGGGAGCCAGCGCCCGATCGAGGGTGAGGTTAAGTTGGCCAGTCCTTCAAGGCTTCATGACCTCATCGAGGGGGATTGGTCTTGATGGCTTCTGGGATTGGGTGGGAAAGGGTACGGTGAGGCTTTTGCGAGATTCACCTTTGCCGTTTTATTTTTTTTTCACTAGGTATGAGGGGAATGGAAGTGGTCCATGGGTGACTGAGACGCTGGACGGTAGCCTCATCCGGAGCTGGGACATGGACAGTTGCAGGCCACGACATAGACAAATGTAAGAGGAATAGGGGCATCGGTGAATGATTGGATTTGGATATCTTTCTTTCTCTCATTAAGCTAGGAGGAAACTTAGCCCAACGGCTAATTAGTTGGACGTATCCGGTCCATAAGAGGGAGTGGCTGATTTCGGTGACTTATGTTGTGCCCCCTTGTCCGGATTGCCCAAGTAGTCAACACTGAAATGATCGGCCGGCCCCTGCCTCGTTGCCCATTCGGTCCGGTCTAAGAAATTCTTCATGCGCACGGTCGCGGAGAATGTAGAAATAGGCATTGCCAACAGACCATTCCGGGTAGGAACTCAGAATCAGTTTCTTGGATGGAAATAGAGAAAGCAAGACGTATATTCTATATGTACCTAAGTATCAAATACTTCGCCTGTGGGCATCGGACGTCAAAACCCGGCCTTCGATCGGCTGCGTGTCACTTGCATAACAGACTTGCCAGTCGCTCTGCGTGATTTCCTCAGCTCGCCGGTCCCGCTGGCCGCCTTGCCTGCAGGTGCTCCATAGATCTACTAGACCGTAAAAACCCAGTTGAATAAGAAAAAGTGGTATAAGAGATAGAAAGAGGTAGGAAGAGATAGGAAGAGATAGGAAGAGATAGGAAGAGATAGGAAGAGATAGGAAGAGATAAGAAGAGGAAGGGAAGGGAGCCCTCGCTATGCAAGAGTCTTCTTGTGACAGCCCGTGGTACGGCCGGAGATGATCCCTCTAAAGGCCTAATAAGTTCTCTAAAAGGGTATGATCATCTCGCTCTCGTCGTTCCTCCGTCTTCGGAACTTGCAAGTATTGACAATAGCCTCCGAATAGGCTCTACTCCAGCGGGGAGTACTCAGATCTCGTGATATCCTGCGGAGGAAGGGAATACCATGTGCATAAGGCCATCGTATGCACGCAGTCCGAGTTCTTCTCTGCAGCTTGCCGCGGAAGTTTCAAGGCTAGTGACAGTCCATATACTAGCAACGACACTAAACTAACATTATATTTAGGAGGCACAAGAAGGAAAGATTGACCTCCCAGATGATGATCCTCGGCTTGTCCATATAATGGTACATTATCTATACCACTTCGACTATGACGTACGGCTACAACACGAGCGTAGTGGTTTTGATGGGTTAGAAATGGACGGATACGGAACCAACGTCAATGAACCCTACGCAACAAGGCAACCACGGGCAGCCCACATCTAATAGAACCAATCCAAAAGTTACGGCGTAGAATGACTTGGCTGTTTGTATGGTACTCCAATCGGCATTTTGGTTGAACTGGGCAAAGAGGGAGGAGCTGGAAACCGTACACGCAAATCACTATATAATTCTCTCTACTAATTACACTAATTCGTGGAGCTATCTCTCCGTAATACCTTTGGATCCTCTCGAGCTTTCTCAAGAATCCCCCTCATCCGATCATACAATCCCTCGTCCTCTCTTTTCCACCTCCCACCGTTCGGAAATACTTCTCTCCGTAGTTTGTTGACCCAAGGTATCAACGGCCGGTAGTATGGCGTGAAGTTTTCTTCTGCCGATTCGATGAAATCTCCTTCATCATCAACTGTCGCCTTCTTCAACTTTGCTAACGTTACCGGGCTGCTATAATTCCACTGCTCAAACTCTTGAACAACCATACTGTCGCTGTCGTTTGGCCCGTCGTAGTGGACGCAGATCCAGAACAGGACCCAAAAGAACGACTCGAGATCGTGCATGAAGGAATGTTGTTCGCCCCGAAGATCTCACGGTGTCATATGTATTAGATATCACCAACAGGTGAAAATTTTCTTGAATTGCCAACAGCCTGCTGAGTGAGACCGATGTACAGGCTGCCGGCTTCGGATCCTTAGAGCTGTGGTTGGCTCGTCGAACGCCGCCCACTCTGCAGGCATCTCCCTGTTCGGCAGCCCTAACCAGCTTCCCCGTATGCAGCTCAAAGCCAATCGATAAGAGCTGCCCCACATCCTGGTGCCTGAATGGGACGGTCGGATCTAGGAGCGACATTTGCAGGTTTGTCAAGCCTTGTCGCTAAATTCTTTGCTCACTCTTTTCACGTCAACACCATCTCCGCATCTTCCCACTACACACAACCATCGTCCTTTCTTCCGTTCTTAATTCCAGCCATTTCAAAATGGAGACGCTTAAGAGCGAAATTGAATCAATCAAACTCCAAATCCAACACCTTTGCAATTTTGCTGAAACCAATTTGCAAAAATCCACTCCCTCTTCTTCCTCCACCCAAACCAACGTCATCTCTAGCGCCATCCAACAAGTTCTTGAGGTATTGAATCGCATCGACAACAAGCTCAACGAATTAACAACCACATCCTCAAAGTCTTCAATATCCCTACCATTGCCGGATCATAATCAATTCGCAGTCCAACACAATCGGGACGATGACGAGTTTTCACGGCTATACCTTTCTCATTCCAAAACGATGACTCCCATCAATTTCGATTTCGACCTCAACCCGCTCACAGATGACGAGGCCAAGCAATTCCTCCAGGACATTGTTGAATCTCCTCCTCAAAACACCATACCCTACTACGTCGGGCCTATTGATACCTCTGGAACACCACTTGCTTCGCTTTTCCCATCCGGCGCACTTTCGATACTCGGCGACCTCCCTGGAATTAATACCTTGTACATGCACATGGGCGAGCGTGGCTCAGGGACTGCTTTCCACTGTGAGGATGCCCAATTGCGCTCCTATAACCTCAATATTTTTGGGTGGAAGCTCTGGATAATGATCGATCCAAATGATACTACCAAATTTGAAAGGATGCTTGCGACCAAATGGGCGCTCCACAAATGCGACCAGTCTGTACGGCATCTGAATATCATGGTAAGTCCGAAGAGGCTACTCGAAGAAGGAATCAAGTTCGATATTGTTCGCGCTGGCCCCGGCGACCTGGTTATAACACGACCACGACAATATCACGCAGTTATCAATCAAACCCCGTCTCTTGCTATAGCAACCAATTTCACTTTGCCTAGTGAAGAGGCAATTCCACGTGGATGGGTTGTTTGTCCAGAAGACGGGTTGTACAGTCTGTCCCATGGCAACCTCAAAAAGCTTTCCCATGGACCCCCCACCAAGAAACGGAAATCAAACCCCACCCTTCTACTACACAGCAAAAGGCAGAATTTTGGTCAGTCTCGAAATATTAGCAATGTTGTCCGCAATAAAGATACTAAAGGGAGGGACTATGAAGAAAACGAAGAGCAGGACGAGGAGGAGGATGAGGAGCAGGATGAGGAGCAGGATGAGGAGCAGGACAGGGAGCAGGACGAGGAGCAGGACGAGGAGCAGGACGAGGAGCAGGACGAGGAGGAGGATGAGGAGCAGGACAAGTACCAAGAGCATGGCAACAACGAGAATGGCAATCGGAATAGCGACAATGACACTGACGCCGCTATCAGTGTCGGTTGCGGTGATGCCCAAATCAAAGTTGACAGCAACACGAAGGATACTAATGCCGATACCAATATCGAATCAGGTCGTCAACTCGCAAACCTAACGATCGACAAGGGTGCGATCTTGCGATTTATGTCAATCGTATACGCTTGGGACAGTGCGGACGATACATTGAAAAGCTCGTTCGCCTCGAAAAAGCCTACGGACGGGTTGTCAACTGCTAGGCACTACGATCATCTACGACGAAAAGCACAAAATCTCAGTATTTTGTACACCGTTTTGGGCATGTCAGCCAGTTTTCGGCTTTCCAAAGTCATGAAAGAAGATCAACATCGACATCGAGCAAGCGGAAGTTGTATATCAGCTGTGTTAGCAGGTCGTGGCATCAAAGACACTCGTAAAGCGCGGAAGGCATTCACGACGGAAATATGTCAGGCTCGGAAGATCATGAGGATGGTAGAAGGATACGATGGGCTTCTCTGCTTTTTACCCCTTGGGCTTGGTAGTGGGTTCACATTAACAGCTTTGACGAGGTTTTCGAACAAAGGCCTCGAGACCTTCCGTGCCACCATTGCTCGGTATAAAAACCTAATGTTGTTAAGTGAGGTGGGCAATGAGTTTCTACTTTCTGTTTGGGGTGAAGGAGAGTTCAAGGAAAGATTGTTCCAAAGGAGACAGCTTGGCGAACTGCAAAACTTACCCAACGAAGACCTCATTAACTTTCTGAGACCCATTCAGCCCGAGGATGGTATATAGGGTAGTCTTATAAGGCTGGACATTACGTTCAAAATAAACAGTATCAACGGTAGCTTTATTATTATTTTTCTGCTAGTTTTTGTTCTTAATCAAGTCCGCCGTAGTACAGATAGCGGGAGTCGGATCCCGAACACGTAAATCAACCTGCAAATCTTGTACGATAGGTGCCATAAATCGTGAACGCAATTGGTCTATAGAATCGCGTAAGGAAAAGATGCTAAGGATGTGCTTGGTTGTGGTCACCTTCTAGTAGAATAAAATCCAACTCCGACAACTCGGACGTTCGTTTCAGAAGCCGATAGTCCGTTTATTGAAGTGTCGGGTGCTCCATAAGGCGTTGAATATTCCCCTTCTAACTCGTTTCATACGTAGGCACAAGAGAAAAGTTGGGACAGGTTCCTGTTCCGGGCTGAGAAATGGCGTTTGCTCGTTCTTTTCTCGCATCTCTTTAATCAATCAATCCTTCGAGAGGTGCGGAAATGTAGCGGATAGTGATTGTGAGGAGCTGTGTTTCTAGATATGGTGGTGAGAACCCTAACCCTAGAGCTGTTYRAACAGCTCTAGGGTTAGGGTTCCTCAACCACTTGGTCGATGTGGGTAGTCTGCTATCACTGTGGCACGTGACTAACACCAATGTCCGTTGAATTCGCTGGGAGGTTGTTGTTGTTGTTGTTGTTGTTATTTTTAACGTCTACTTCCGCCTCCCGTAGGGCATGAGACGTGCCACATCGGTGAGTCTAGCGTACAAAATTATGAGCAGTGCCCTAACTGTCCACCAAAACCATTACTCCGAGGGCAAACCGAGGCTTATTGCCAGTTCAGATCATGTGTTGCCCATAGCGTAAACGCGGCCCAACACTTCCAGTCTAATCGCCCAATGAGCGAGCCGCCAGTCTATGGCGAGACCTGTATAACAAAGGAAAAGACATAAGAAAGGGCAAAATCACTCCTCCCCGTTCTCTCTCTCACTCTCCTCCTCCCGCAAAGCCTCCCCCCGTCTYCTTTCACGGTGAACTAGCTTGTCCCAGTCCACCGTAAACCTCTCAATATCGTGGCCGTGGCCAACCTCCACCTCATAGGCCAGCGGCCCTCTTGGAGGGCGTTTTGTGGCGACTAGAGCGGCGGACTGCATCGTCRGAAGACGTGTGCTCGCTCAAMTGGACCACTATCATATCCTCATCAGCTGAGGGCTGGCTCTGGTCAGAGCGGTCGGAGTTCKMGRGGCCGGAGGGGCCGGAACTATGGCTGGGCAGCTCGTCAGAAGACGTGGCGGTATCTCCCTGGCTGTCGGGGGGGGCGGCGCGGTCGTATTTCCTGGTGAAAAGAATACCGCCGTCACGGCGTATCTTATTCCGTTGTTGAGGGGTCGGGCGGGTGACGGTATCTCCTTGGCGCTTTGGGCGCATAGGACACTCGGCATGGGTAGACTCAAAAGGGCCACGGCAGTTGGCGCATTGAATGTGACGGTCACATTCACCGTGGGCAGTATGTCCGCATTGTGGGCATTTAGCAGCGCGAGCGCACCCTCTACGGCCATGCCACTCAAAGCATTTTGTACACTGGTCCAGCGGGCGGCGTTTCTGGACGAGGCGGCTAATGTTGCTGACGTCGAAAAGACAGAAGGGAGAGACAGGCCTGTCAAAGGAGATAAGCCAGGTTGCATAGGCCTCGCCAGGTTGATAGTACTGGGAGGGACGGAGGGCGACAGGCTCTTGGCCGGTTTGGACGAGGACCTCATCCTTAATGGCAGTGGTAGTGTCGACAGGGGCGCTACCAATCCGCATCGTCATGGGCACATTCTGGACGGCGTAGGTGACCCATTTCTTGGGCACTTCGACTTGGACGCAGCCAAAACGGGCACCAATCTCATCTTTGTGGTCCAGGAGGGTCTGGCGGACAATATGATATCGATATGAAAGAAGATGTTCATGTCGAAACCCGAGAATTTGTTTAATCGCTGGGTGCTCTCTCTCGTTTTCGCTGGTCCGCATAGGGTGTGTCCTTGAGCGGTAACGCCCAAACTTCCAGCACGACCTGTGAGAAGATTCTGGGCGTTTGCTGCACAGACCGCTAGTCCTTTTGACAGCGGTTCTGGCACTTCCCAGAATCCTCTCCTTTGCAGACCTTCTTTCTCTTTGTATCGCCAGCTCTATATAGCTGGCGATCCCTTCCAGCCTCAGTTAGCTGGATCCCTCAATCAACATCATTCCCATCATTCGTGATCCATCTCATACGACCACTAATATACGTTTCACCTCATCATTTTAATATAATATCGTATTGACTTGAGGCACTTTACTTGGGTATCTATCCGGAACCCCCTTCGAAGGTCGATACGCTGTGGCGATTGGACTCCAGTTCGCCCTGTCGAACCGAACAGGCCACACGGTCTTCACGTCGCCTGTCATTAAGCGCGCTTCCAACTCTTCGTTCACTGGTCTTAGTGCACCAGACTACCGCTGCCCGGCATCCGTAATATCCTGTTGAGTCACATGTGTGACAGGTTCCTTCTCCACGTCTGATCCATGACCATGATGCGGGCCGACGGTTGGGGATTGAGCCAACAGGTGATGCGTATACCTCTCGCTCTCCGGGGCAGGCTTGAACCACTTCTGGAATTTGGTGTCTTTCAATACTGAGCCTAGACAGATCGGTTAGCAAGAGGCTCAAGTATGGTCGAGTGGTTGACGAAACTCACGAAAGAAAACCATGCCGATCTGGGCCACCAGTGGACCCCATGCCACGATAGCGACGATTTGACCAAAGCCC
Source organism: Neurospora sp. LNF1-1 (assembly GCA_009805225.1). Classification (NCBI taxonomy): domain Eukaryota; kingdom Fungi; phylum Ascomycota; class Sordariomycetes; order Sordariales; family Sordariaceae; genus Neurospora; species Neurospora sp. LNF1-1. The sequence goes on along the minus strand of RAOM01000224.1, from coordinate 14,558 downwards.
CATTCGTTCTCAGCGTATGACGGGCCCGCGAGTCTCGTGACCTTGGTTCGAAGGTAGAAGAAAAGGACGAGAGCGATCCAAACCAGGACATACGAGCAAAGGACGAGAAGGCCGCCTAGAATCCCGGTGATAATCTTGTACAGTTTCCAGTTCGTGATTTTGTTTCTCCGTATATGTATGAACGAGAACGCGCCGCTCCAGAGAATAAAGAGTGCCAAGGTACTGTAAGGGGTATATGTGACGAATTTTTGTATGTAGGTTGTTGATTTTTCGGGGTCTAAGGCCTCGGAGTATGAGGCCTCTTCCAGGAACTCAATATCTGATAGATTAAATGGGGATTCTAAGCAGGTTTCTTCGAAGATTGTCTTATCATCGGATTTCACCTCTTTAAGAAAGGTCATACTGACCCCAACTACGAGGCCCAACAGCACAGAAACGCTCGAAAAAGTGAGGACCGGGTATCGATATCGTCCAGGAAACCAGGGCCACAGACATACAAGGACGGCTAAAGAAAGGACGGTACCGAGATATGTGAAGTAGCCCGAGTAAACGTGACCAGGCGAATCGTAGATGACGTTGAAGCAAAGGGTGCCTACAGCTAGGGTCAAGGCAAAGACGTAACATGTTGACCAGAAGACTTCGAGGCAATCATCGGCTACTTTGCGCCACAACGAAGTTACCTTCTGGTTGGCCTGTGCCGGGTTCTTTCGAATGCGATATGTTTCGGTTATGTAAAAACCGATATAGATGAGTAAAAAGACGGTGGTAAGGACTGTTTGGATGAAAAAGGCAATGTTTACCTGAGGTTCACGTGTTAGAAGACATATCAGGAAGGGTCGGGTAAATGACGGATATATTGAGTATACCCCAATCTGAGATATAGAAGCCGATGTAGAAGAGCAGGAACAAACTCGCGAGGACCGCTTGGACCACGAATGCAGCATTTACCTGCAGGTTTTTCGTGTGTGATGGAGGCTTTAGGTGGTTACCGTGGCAGAAAAAAGGCACGCTTTACTCACCCCAATGCCTTCTACATCCGGATTGCCTTCCCATTCTAGGGACCTGCAGAACTCCGTGTGGCATGTGTTGAGGGTATGGTTGACAAGATCAAGGAAGTCTTTATTCATGTTATTGGTGAACCAGTCGGCGGTCTGGCCTAGGGTGCAATTGGTGAATTCGTCGTCGGTACAATACGAAATAAAGTTGTTAAGCTGATAGATGTGTACGTCCAAGTTTTTCTCACCCTTCTTATGATTGCCCAAGAGATAGCCGAGGAACTTGGTAGCTGCAATAGAGCAGTTGTTGGTACAGTTCGGTCCAATGTATCCTACAAAGCTCTGGAGAGTGAGATTGGCGGTAACGAGAGGGTTACAGCCGGGGTTTTCCCAATTAACTTCTTCGGCCATGGTTCTTCTGGACGGGAGTAATCAGTTTGGCTGCTGATCTCGTAGAGGGGGGATACGTTTGGGTATCGTAGTGTATAGAGAATATGAGAGAGGTGGGCGGTTGAGGACAAACTATTGCCTCCGGGAGAGTCGGCCTCGTCTTCCTCTTAAAAGACGGACAGCTGGGCATCCATATCGAGGGTGGACGCCCTGGGATGTCTATTTGCCTCGAAGGGGCGCAATCGCAAGGGATTGACAGTTGCACAACTTAGGGAATACAACAAGGCTCCGGTCTGTCCTAGACTGCACGAGAGCCTTACGCAGTACTCGGTTCCGGCCGCAATCACTATTGGTTGTGTTCCAAAGTCATATAAGGAACGACCTGAATTGGTGCTTACTGCTGACCGAGGCCATATATACAGGCCCAGAGAGATGCCAATCCTTCCCTGAAGACGTAGTGCAACAATAGAATGTGGCTGGGTCGACAATCCATAGCTGACACGCCCTTTGCAGTTTGGATGCCAGACATTCTTTAAGCTGTATCACGGCGAGCCTGATTACGACGCTTATCATAGTTGTGACTTCCGTGCGAGATACCGGGAGAAATTTGGCCGCACGCCATACGTTTCCCTCCGGATCCGGGGTATGTGGGAGTTTGCAAAGAAAATAACTCGGGAAGAGCGAGACCTTGGCTTCCGTAAAATGGATGTCTACCGTAAATGGTTCAAGAACACCATTTTGACAGGGAAGCACTCCAATACGCTTGTCATGATGCCGCTGGAATCGATGGGCCCTAGGTACCGGGACGAAGTTCCAACGTGAGTGCCCCGTGACCCCTATTGACGCGGCTTCTGAGTGTGGACATTTGTGGCTAATCATCGTGGACGGGTCGTAGGTTTCGGCGACCACCTCAAGACGGAATTGATGCGTTAGGCTTGGCGCCAGTGATGAAGTCTCCGGTTCTGGCTGTTCCTAGTGAGCCGCCGGCTTCTGATCCTAGAGCTGTGGTTGCCTTGTTGCTCTCAACACCGCCGTCACCTTGTTTCCCAGCCCTGGCATGCAGCTCTATCAGCCAATCGACTCGTCTACGAAGGTGTTGGCGGCTGCGCCGGCAGTGTGTTGCAAGCCAACCACCATGGTTATGACATGCCAGGATGGAAGGGAAGAGGTGGGCTAATGCAGGCAGATTAAGAAGGTAGGCTAAGGCAGGTACATGAAGGAGGTCGATCGTGATCAGTTTGTCGTAGTGGATCACTCAAACCGTGATCCAACAAGACAAGAGCGAGAGATTCCCTTGCCACGCTCTCATCTGCATACACATAACCGGGCCGAGGAGTACTAGGAACCAATCAGGAATGGTCTTCTGCCGAGTGCAATCTTGGTGTTACCCGTGTAAARSAWCTAGCCGCRRTGTCRGGACGGTCAACTTTTCTCGTAATCCGCCCAATTATATTCAYCTTTTTAGCGCCGCCTCCCCACTTACCCTCTTGCCTCCGTCCGAATAATATGGATATGAGAGGTAGTAATTCAATTTTTTAATCCTACCACGTGATTAAAAGACCCGTTTCCTRTCCTTCCCGCTCCCATAGATAAGCCTCCGATATGTCTGCTTATCTATGGGAGCGGGAAGGAYAGGAAACGGGTCTTTTAATCACGTGGTAGGGTCAAAAAACTGAACCACCACCTCGCGTGGAGGCATTACGGTGAGTGGGGAGGCGGCGCTAAAAAGGTGAATATAATTGGGCGGATTACGAGAAAAGTTGACCGTCCCGACACCGCGGCTAGATGCTTTACACGGGTAACACCAAGATTGCACTCGGTCAGAAGACCATTCCTGATTGGTTCCTAGTAGGCTCTACTGCAATTTGCAGGTTCCAGTCGGATTTACAGCCCTACCCGCGCCACGCCCGCTCCTTGGTACACTATTGCCAATCCTGTAGACCCGTGACGGAAAGCCACGGCCCTTGTCCAACCCAGGCAATTGATTTGGCGCCCTGAACCTTCCGGGTCCATGAATGCTCAGCCTCAAAAAAGAAATGTCCTTTTGGATTGGCGTGTAGTTCCAACCCAGGCAATTGATTTGGCGCCCTGAACCTTCCGGGTCCATGAATGCTCAGCCTCAAAAAAGAAATGTCCTTTTGGATTGGCGTGTAGTTGGGAGGAAGCCGCCCTGCCAGCGCAATGGAACTGGCAGCCACATTTACAGTAAAGGTTGAGGAAAGGCCTCCCATATATGTCCCAACGCCTTTCTTTCCGGGCTTGGCGCCCTGGGCCTCTCAATCACCTATGCCCAACGATGTACCCAACGCGATATTGACGAGTCTTCTGCTTGCAAGACAGCTGTGCCGAAGAGGCTATGCCCGATACCTCTACTCAGTTCCCGTCGGTTGTGGTAGAAGTCAGAGTCCAACTTTCTTTTTGCCAGACATCTCGTCCATCGCGCGACACCGAAAAAATCAGCATTTTAAACGCGAGGATTGATACGGACGTTTGGAAACCGACAAGCGTTAGTGTCGTCGTTATCAGATCGGACAAGGCACCCGCTCCACGACAATGGGGGACGATCTCAAGTACGCCGCTCCTGCAAGCAAGAACGGCTTTGAGATTGCGATACTCTGCGCACTACCCAAGGAACGAGCAGCTGTTTTGTTACTCCTCGACGATCTCTGGGATGGNGGGGACGATCTCAAGTACGCCGCTCCTGCAAGCAAGAACGGCTTTGAGATTGCGATACTCTGCGCACTACCCAAGGAACGAGCAGCTGTTTTGTTACTCCTCGACGATCTCTGGGATGGAAAGGGCAGTAACCGGCACCGGTATGCCAGGGCCGAAGGGGACTTCAACACCTACACGCATGGGCGGATCGGGAGGTTCAATGTGGTTATCGTCCTTCTTGACACCATGGGCAARGTCCCGGCTGCCGGTGCAGCTACCGCCRTCCGAATCGGTTACCCCAATATTTCCCTAGCCCTGATCGTCGGCATTTGCGCCGGGGTGCCGTTCCCCAAGAAGAGTCAGGAAGTCATCCTCGGCGACATCGTTATCAGCAACATCCTGATTCACCRCGACTTTGGAAGACAATACTCCGATCGCTTTAARGCCAAGGTTGAAGCCGAGGATGTGTACGGCCGACCGAACAAGAATATTCGGAGCTTGCTTAGGKCGCTGGGAGACRATGGTTGTCCTGAGGTCGAAGAACAAGCTGYARARTACCTACGGCAGCTTCAGGAGAAAAATGATACGGACCCAAAGCGGGAAACCGGCAAATACAAATACCCTGGAGTAGACAAGGACARACTTTTTGGCGATGCCTACGAACATAAACATCACGAYCCTACCTTGGATTGCGGCTGTTGCACACAAGGTTCTATCTGCGAGGGATCCCGGGAAATTGAGTGTGATGAACTCGGCTGCGAYGACAATTTGTTGGTTCCGAGGCAAAGACTTACTCGACATCGTGCCCAAGGATCGTCCCCGCTTCCTCAGATACACATTGGCCGTATGGGGTCCGGAGACAGTGTCATACGCTCTGCCCAGCACCGCAATGCTCTNCGGCATAGAGATGGAGGGTGCGGGAGCTTGGGACGAACTGCCTTCTATTGTGATCAAAGGGGTATGTGACTACGCTGACAGCCACAAAAGTAAAATGTGGCAGGACTATGCGGCGGCTACTGCTGCATCAGTTGTGAAGGCTGTTTTGGATGAGTACCCAGGGAGTGGAAGGGTTTCTGGGGACGCACATGGTCCGCAAGAAGCTATGAACCCGCTTGTTGATTTTGCAAGGCACCAAGAGATGCAGCAAATGTCAGAGAAGGATCAGCAATACTTAAAGGACTTGCGCATTACCAATCCTCGCCACGATAAAACCCGCATCGAACAGACCAAAGGCGGTCACTATCGGGTCAAATTCTCTCTTCAGGGTATGCCGAGGTCAAACAACTTCGTGCCTCGACCCTCTGATATTATGGATATTGAGAAATCTCTTCTTCCTCACCACCAGAAAAGCCAAGGGTGCAATGTCTTTGTTCTTCACGGGCTCGGCGGAATTGGGAAAACTCAACTAGCTGTCAACTTTGCACGGCAATACCAAGCTGCCTTCAGCGCCATCTTTTGGYTGGACGGCACATCAGAAGACAGCCTTAAACAAAGCTTTGCCAGTTGTGCAAAGAGGATACCAAAAGACCAGATTCCTGAGAATATCAGAAGTCCAAAAACAGGCGATGAAGTCGATCTCAACGATATTGTGGAGNATCTTTTGGCTGGACGGCACATCAGAAGACAGCCTTAAACAAAGCTTTGCCAGTTGTGCAAAGAGGATACCAAAAGACCAGATTCCTGAGAATATCAGAAGTCCAAAAACAGGCGATGAAGTCGATCTCAACGAKATTGTGGAGCACGTACAAGAGTGGCTCGCAGAAGATAACAATGTCGATTGGCTTTTGATCTTCGATAACGTYGATCTGGATCATACGCAAGGAGAAATACCGGGCGCTTATGACATTCGAAAGTATCTTYGGAGTGACCACGGCGCAGTCCTGATTACATCCCGGTTGTCCAAGCTAGCACAGCTTGGCGAATCCAAGCGCATTGAATCTGCTGACCCAGATTTGAGTAAGAAAATATTCGAGAAGTGGTACGGGAAGGAACTAAGTGAGCACCCCAGGTTACTACGAGACCCAACCCTAAAGCTGATGCTAACGCGCTAATTCAGTGATAGATGATAATACACAAAAGTTGCTGCATTTATTAGGAGGTCTGCCACTTGCACTCGCGCAAGCCGCTGCATTTATAGGAGAATCAAACATACCTGTCGCTAAGTATATTCACCTATATGAGAAGCAGTGGGATGAACTCTTCCGGAATACGGACTCCGGYCTGCTAGACTACGGTACTCGCAGCGTGAGGACGACGTGGACGATATCGTTCAACGAGATCGAGACGAGAGACAAAAACGCTGGGAACCTGCTACGGCTTTGGGCTTTTCTCGACAATAGAGAGATGTGGCACAGTTTACTGCAAGTGGCCAGAAATAACCAGGAGCAGTGGCCCAAATGGCTCCGCGATATAGCATTTAACGAGGTTAGGTTTTTCAATATGGCGACACTGCTGCTCCGCTACTCTATGATCGAGGCCCGAGAGTCTAAGCAAAGCAGCTATAGCATACATCCGGTAGTGCATAGATGGATATCGCATATACAAGATGACGCTGGGAAGAGAGTGTTTCTACGGCTAGCGGTAATGTTAATAGGATTTTCGGTGCCCCACGATACGACTAAGAATTATTGGGTACTCCAGCAACGGCTTCTCCCTCATGCGGAGAGGTGCTTATGGTGGATGAGAGAATTAAAAGGAGGAGAGTGCAACATTGAAGACATTACCATCGGTCATGCAACACATAGTTTAGGCATCCTCTACTTGGATCAGGGCCGGCTAAAGGAGGCTGAAGCGATGTATCAGCGAGCACTAGAAGGCTACGGGAAGTCGCTCGGACCGGATCATACGTCGACTCTCAATACAGTTAACAACTTGGGCAACCTCTACTCGCATCAGGGCCGGCTAAAGGAGGCTGAAGCGATGTATCAGCGAGCACTAGAAGGCTACGRGAAGGCGCTCGGACCGGATCATACGTCGACTCTCGATACAGTTAACAACTTGGGCCTTCTCTACTCGTATCAGGGCCGGCTAAAGGAGGCTGAAACGATGTATCAGCGAGCGCTAGAAGGCTACGAGAAGGCGCTCGGACCGGGTCATACGTCGACTCTCAATACAGTTAACAACTTAGGCAACCTCTATCACACTCAGGACAGGCTAAAGGAGGCTGAAACGATGTATCAGCGAGCGCTAGAAGGCTACGAGAAGGCGCTCGGACCGGATCATACGTCGACTCTCGGTACAGTTAACAACTTGGGCCTTCTCTACTCGGATCAGGGCTGGCTAAAGGAGGCTGAAACGATGTATCAGCGAGCGCTAGAAGGCAAGGAGAAGGCGCTCGGACCGGATCATACGTCGACACTCGGTACAGTTAACAACTTGGGCCTTCTCTACTCGGATCAGGGCCGGCTAAAGGAGGCTGAAGCGATGTATCAGCGAGCGCTAGAAGGCTACGAGAAGGCGCTTGGACCGGATCATACGTCGACTCTCATTACAGTTAACAACTTAGGCAACCTCTATAACACTCAGGGCCGGTTAAAGGAGGCTGAAACGATGTATCAGCGAGCGTTAGAAGGCTGCGAGAAGGCGCTCGGACTGGATCATACGTTGACTCTCGATACAGTTAACAACTTGGGCAACCTCTATCACACTCAGGGCCGGCTAAAGGAGGCTGAAGCGATGTATCAGCGAGCGCTAGAAGGCAAGGAGAAGGCGCTCGGACCAGATCATACGTCGACTCTCATTACAGTTAACAATTTAGGCAACCTCTATGAAATTCAGGGCCGGCTAAAGGAGGCTGAAATGATGTATCAACGGGCGCTGTCTGGTTATTCAGCAGCCTTAGGCTCGTCCCACGCGAAATCTCTCCTTGTCGTAAAGAATATAGCATCTTTACAACTTGCAAAAGGTAGTCTCTCCCTGCAAGAACTAATAGTTAAGTTTGCTAACATTTACAACTAGGTTCATCGTTAGAAATCGAATCGTCGTTCAATTATTCTTCGGCAGATGAAATTACCTCCACGATAGTTGAAGCTCCCCTTCAATTAGGTTCATCAGCCGCGATTAAGACGTCGTTGTGGAGGAGGCGCTCAAAAATTTGGAATAACTTACGAGATAAGATACGCAGAACCCCTACGAGAACTACGCCATCTGAATCGACAGAAGGCTGAACATAAAGTTGGGAATTGCGTTGTGGTAAGGAGACTTAACTGTTACGCAATGTAGTGACTTTACAAGTTCCTGCAACAAGTAACAGAGGATCTGTTTCGGGTTTGTAAAGGTTGACAATGAGGCAGCCAGGATAATGTATGCCTAGCCCACCTCATGGCCTTAGCTGGGCTTAGCGAGAGCGAAGGTGATGAAAACGTTTCGAGAACCCGCGGCGTTTTTGGCCGAGTCATCCAAACCCCTGTAAAAAAAACTACTCTCATAGATAATGTTCCGAGCGGGAATTCCGTGACAGCCGCGCTACCCTAACGCAAGCGCCCACATTCCGTGAGATGGTTGTAGTGTTAAAGCGATTCCGAGTTGAAAATATATCTCGTAGTGCTGGATTTGACTAACTTAAATAAGCTATAGATCATCCAGATTTTTTACACGGGTAGACAGATGAAGCCTGTCGTCTGTTACTCTAGCAATGTCAAGGAACGCTAATACTGCACGCGAAGCCCAAAGGCCAACCCGCGTATCACAACTTCAAACTATGGTATTTGCTCGGACGATTTCAGATGAAAGTCACCTTGACATATTGAATACCGGCGGCGTTTATTATTGCCGGTAGGGCCGACATTACAGGTTTGCCAAGCTCCTGACATCTGACCCAAAGCAGTTCGATTTTTAACACCAAGCATTTGAGTCTAAAGTAACATCCGCTTGGGAGTAGGCTCTACTGCAATTTGCAGATTTGCAGGTTCCACTCGGATTTACAGCCCTACCCGCGCCACGCCCGCTGCTTGGTACACTATTGCCAATCCTGTAGACCCCCTGACAGAAAGCCACGACCCTTGCCCAAGTCGAGTTATTAATTGGCGCCCTGAAGTCTCTGGGTCCAGAATGCCCGGCCTCTAGAAAAGAAATGTCGTTTGGGTAATTGGCGTGTAATTGGGAGGGAGCCGCCAGCCATCCTACGCCTGACAAGGTGACAATACAGAAAGCCCCATGCTCCATCATGGCCTCGAGAAAACACAGTGTTCTAGTTTCTTTTCCTTGTTTTGTCCTAGATGGCAGGAGAGAGGAATTCCCGGCACTTTCATCAACTCGATTCATTAATCATCAATCATAGCATTCTCACCACAGTCAAGACGTTCCTTCCTCAAAGCTACGATGCCTCGACGACTGCGCTCATGGTTCCAGATGCGTTTCAAGCGACACGGAAATGGGGAGGATAGGGAAGGTTCTAAGGACCAAGAGCAGTCTCGCCCTGAACCTCTGCTCGAGTTGCCGACGTCTACACAGCACATCCCTGTCACTACCTCTACGTCTTCCCTCCCCCTCCCGTCCACTCTGGCTACTGGTTCTACCGATGTAGAGACGTCCACCTCACGACTCCCAGTCACTCCGGCTACCGGTTCCATCAACATGGAGACGTCCATCCCACGGCCCCCAGCCGCTCCGACTACTGGTTCCGCCAATATAGAGACGTCCGCCGGCGCGGATGACACCACTGTTCGCCTCCCAGTCGCTCCGGCTACCAATCCCACCAACACAGAGACGTCCGCCAGCGCAGATGACACCACTACCAGCTTACCTGTACAACTCTGGGACCGTGCCTACAATGAACTCAAAAAGAAAGAAGCCAAATTGGTGGACGCATATGAGAAGATACTGTCCCAACAGCTACAAAATGGCTCCAACTCAATGGTGCTCGAGTCTCAGCCGAACATCATCGCCCAAAACAACTCGGACAGGCGCCGCCAAATGACTCAGCTTATCAATGCCGGTCTAGCCAAGATTGAGAGAGAGGCTAAAGTGAAAGAGAGCTGTGGCGAAGTCGTGGACATTGTTCTATCCGTTAAGAATATTATAAGTGCGGCAATTCAGGCCGTGCCCCAAGCCGCGTTCGCTTGGACCGGCATTTGTATCGTTTTAGAGGTATGTCTATTTAGAGCGTAATATAATACTTCACATACTAACTTCTATAGATGTTTATCAATCCTGTAACCGCGACCGAAGCCAACCGYAAAGGGATTGACTACGTTGTTAAGAGAATGGACTGGTATTGGAATTTGTCGACTAGCCTTCTCAGGGATCCCACCAACAACATCAGCGAACTCGATGGAATGAGAGGCAAATTGGAGATCCAAATTGTTGACCTCTACAAAGCGCTCCTCTCTTACCAGATGAAGAGTGTTTGTGCTTATTATCGCAACCGCGGCTTAGTCTTTCTGCGGGATATGATCACGCTTGATGACTGGAAAGCTGATTTGGGGGCTGTCCAAGACGCCGAAAACTGCTTCCAAAACGACACCCAAACATACACCAATCAGCAAATGACGTCTCGTCTCGAGCAGCTCGTTAGCTATACAAAGCACCAAGAAATACAGCACATGTCAGAGAAAGACCAGCAATGTCTAAAGCACGTACGCCTTACCGATCCTCGCCACGATAAAACCCGCATCGAACAGACCAAAGGTGGCCTTTTGCAAGACTCGTATCGTTGGGTCCTCAATAACGCTGACTTTCAACAATGGCGTGGCGACCCACAGCACCGACTGCTCTGGATCAAGGGCGACCCCGGCAAAGGGAAGACTATGTTGCTGTGCGGCATCATCAATGAGCTGGATCAAGGCAATACTGCCAACGCGCGCCACTGCAATGTGGCCTACTTCTTCTGCCAAGCTACCGACAGCACCGACTGCTCTGGATCAAGGGCGACCCCGGCAAAGGGAAGACTATGTTGCTGTGCGGCATCATCAATGAGCTGGATCAAGGCAATACTGCCAACGCGCGCCACTGCAATGTGGCCTACTTCTTCTGCCAAGCTACCGACTCTCGTATTAATAATGCAACCGCCGTATTGCGCGGCCTGATCTACCTGCTTATCGAGCAGCAGCCATCTATCCTCTCACACGTGCGGAGTAAGTACGACCCTGCAGGCGAAGGCCTCTTCAAAGATGCAAATACGTGGGTCGCCCTGTCGAGAATCTTCACCAACATCCTACGAGACCCAAGCCTCCGAACGACCTACCTAGTCATTGACGCGCTTGACGAGTGCGCTACAGCAGACCTGCCGCAGCTTCTCGACTTAATTGCTCAGCAATCATCATCTGGATCTCGAGTCAAGTGGATCGTCTCGAGTCGTAACTGGCCGCGAATCGAGAAAGGATTGAAGAAAGCTACAACCAAATTAAACGTATCCCTGTAGCTAAATGCAAAATCCGTCGCGACAGCTGTCAGTGCATTCATCTGGTACAAGGTGGACCAACTAGAGTACAATCTTGCTACGAAAAGGGTCGTTCATGACTATTTGCACTCCAACGCGCAAGATACGTTCCTCTGGGTGGCGTTGGTCTGCCAAGCGCTTGCAGACCTAGAGGTCGAGGAACGGCATATCGAAGAGATCCTACACACGTTTCCACCCGGGCTGGATGCTCTATACGCGCGGATGAAACAGGATATAAGCCTATCCCGGGATTCCGATCTTTGCAAAGACATTCTTGCCATTACTGCAATTGTTCGCCGACCAATCAGTCTTCATGAATTAGCCACTCTCGTCCAGCTACCCAATGATATTCGCAACAATCCTGAATTCCTGGAAGCGATCATAGGGCGTTGCGGTTCATTTCTAACGCTACGAGAACGAACTATTTATTTTGTCCATCAATCAGCCAAGGACTTTCTACTTGGCAATGCCTCTGATAAAGCTGGCAACCAAGCTTCTCAGGAGGCGTTCAAGTGGATTTTTCCTTCTGGGAAAGAAGATGTGAATTATACTATCTTTTCGAAGTCACTTGATGCCATGTCTATAACACTGCGACGCGATATATACAACTTAAGGGCACCGGGATTTCCGAGCGACAAGGTCCAAGTACCGAAGCCGGACCCGCTAGCGACAGTGCGGTACTCGTGCGTCTACTGGGTTGATCACTTGTCACACGGACATTCGACCTCGACCCTAACCCAGCAGCACGAGGCTCGCAGAGCCGCACGGCTGAGCCTCTCGAACCCTTCAAAATGCTTCAGGCAACCAGGCCAACTCGGTCGGAGAGTCTATTCGACCGATAGCACAACCTACCCGAATCCCCTCAATAATCCCTGGCGTATTCCAGCCAACAATACGTACGCCGGCTGCACTGCCCCTCATATCGGGCTGTGCTAGCCAGGCCAGAAGGGAAACCCTGCTGTCACAAGANCCTACCCGAATCCCCTCAATAATCCCTGGCGTATTCCAGCCAACAATACGTACGCCGGCTGCACTGCCCCTCATATCGGGCTGTGCTAGCCAGGCCAGAAGGGAAACCCTGCTGTCACAAGAACGATCCCTAGCCAACCAAGGCACTCCGGCGGCGATAGGGCGGCACCCGTGACGACACCGGCGTCATAGGAAGGAAGGATATTGGAGGAAGATACTCGGGAAGGATCATATGTAAGCACAGCGGTGCACACCGCTAGATAGATACCTTATGGCCTCATGACCCAGATCAGGCCAGCAGAAGGAAGGAAGGCTTTGGCATAAGAAGGTCGGGAACCCCAGCCTGGATGGAAAGGCTTGAAAGGATTCAACAAGGCCTTCGAGACCAAAGTAGTTTATCAGCTGAATTGAACTACTGTTCCAAGCCCAGAATACTGCCCTTGTCACATCACTTGTGTGACTCGGTTTCTGGCACGAACACAAAACGGCATCTTTTATAGGATGAGGCTATCTATACATTCCTCGCGAAGAAGTATCTTTACTGGCTTGAAGCTCTCAGCCTACTCCGAGCCATGTCTGAGGGTGTCATCGCCATAAGACAGCTCGAGGGTCTGCTGGTAAGTACAAAAGCAGAAAATACAGGAAAGTCGGACTAACAGAGACAATAGGGCCACAGCGATCCAGGGCAATTACCAGCCTTTGTACAAGATGCCCACCGGTTTGCTCTGTCCTACAGTTCGATAATAGAGCAAGCCCCTCTTCAAGCGTACACGTCAGCCCTTGTGTTTGCACCAACTGGCAGTTTGGTAAAACAAAATTTTAAGAGGGAGCAGCCGGACTGGATTAGCACGGAACCAGTTGTAGAAGTGGAATGGAATGCATGCCTGCAGACATTAGAAGGCCATGGTAACTCGGTTGGGTCGGTTGCGTTCTCGCCGGATGGCCAGCGCCTCGCATCGGGCTCTTACGATGACACGATCAAGATCTGGGATCCCGCGTCAGGGCAATGCCTGCAGACATTAAAAGGCCATAGTCGCTTGGTGCTGTCGGTTGCGTTCTCGCCGGAGGCAGCTCCCCGACGCCGGGTCCCAGATCTTGATCGCCTTGTCGTACGAACCGGACGCGAGCCGCTGGCCATCAAGCGAGAATGCGACCGACGTAACCAAGTCGCTATAGCCTTCTAATGTTTGGAGATATGCATTCCAATCCGCTGCTATAACCGGCTGAGTTTGAAGCCAGTTAGGCTTTTCTACTTCAAAATTCCTCTTTATTAAGCTATTGTCTGGAGCAAATACGAGGGCTGATATATATGCTTGAAGCGGAGCCTCCTCTATTATCCATTTGTAAGATAGAGCAAACCGATAGCAAAAAGCATTTTCGGTACTGCAAGCCGCTTTTGGGTAGTTTGGTCAGAACCACTGTCGTTCGAATTTGGAAAAACCATTTTCGTGGCGGTGTCGGAAACCGGATCTTTGGGGTTCAAGTATCGACCAATGATTGTTGCTGCAGGTAAACTGGGACCGAAGGAGCATCTGAAAGGATTTGGAGGGGGGGCTGGTGTGACGGCTGAGACCGTCAAAGGTCTTTCACGTGCACAGATCCCATTGAGGGTGGCTTCCATTCACGGGTTTGGTTCAGATGGTTCAGGTTCTGGGCTTGGCCTAGCTCCCTCCCAGAGTTCAGGGTATAAAACCCAGTCCTCCCCATCGAGCTTTTCCTTCTGGGAGTTTCCTTCCTTCTTCAACTTCTTGTCTTCAGTTCAAGTTAGTCAAATAGTATCATCATCACCGTTTGGCTGCGCCGTGACAGCTGGCATATCTTCAGTTGATAGGCCACGAGCCCTAAGGGAATCAACTTTAGCGAAGTAGTTTTTTCGAGCTTGTTTGATAGCTAAGTTTGATAATACCGTCCGTAGCTCTCCAATTTTTGCGGTAAGTTGCTTTACCTCTCTATGGTCTGCAGAGAGTTTGAGCTTTTCCCGGAAATGACGACGTTGTGCGCGAAGTGCTTTCATATCCTCGCAATTTTCAAACGTTTCTAGCGTAGCCGCTGTCGGGTAAAGCGGTGCTTTGTCATCCCTGCGCAAGGATGCGGAGGCCAATAGCTTGAATAGCTTGGAATCGTCTTCAGATGTACTATCGAAAACGAATGACATCAAATTGTGTGGAATA
>RAOM01000223.1:0-13157 GCA_009805225.1 Neurospora sp. LNF1-1 | reverse complement strand
GATTGGCAGCTTGAAAATCGTCCTACCAGTCAATTCGTTCGCATTTACAAACGCCACGCGAATTGGGCTCAGCTGCTTGAGTTGGTGATTTGTATGCCTCCATTGCGTGCAATCAAAGGGTCTGGCCGCAGGAGACGTCGCCGTCAAGCACCACCACCGTGGGAGGATTTTCGGACTGAACGAGTCGTCACTTGACAGGCCGTAAGCGGGCTAGCTTTGTAGACCTCTAAGGGGAAGAGTGGGGGAGATGACATGATGATTCTTCGCACGCAGACGTATCAAATTGCGCCGTCTGTCGCAGTCCTGTCGAAGTATCAGAGAATGGAGGAGGTTGTGTTTAAATTTGCGATGCAGAAGGTGGGAAATGGAGAGGAAGGAGGGGAAGAGCGGGCGACATTTTCGCACCTCAATGGCATAAATTGCCTGATGAACACTAATTCCCCACAAATTTCAACAACAACAAATCACCGGGCGTGTGGCTCAGTTGGTAGAGCGTTCGTGGCTCGCATAGCGAGGAAGACTTGCTCGAGTCTGTTGTACGACACCCATGCGTCGCCTGCGCCCCCTGAGGCGTTACCCCACGCTGTCGGCACTCGCCACGTAGACGGCGCTGGAGCCGTCGACTAGGTGTTTATACTGTCAGAACGTCTGGATGGAAACCCATACCTGTATCTTACAGGCGCCAGCCCTGTAAGACTTCACCAAAGCATTTTTTTGTGTGGTATGGACAACTACCTTATGTCTTACTGTCGGTGCAATCGTCGCTTGGCGTCGGTTCTATGCGCCCACAGGTCCCAAAAGAAACGAAAAGTAAAGCATCAACGCATTGTCCGCTTAAGAACACTGCCTATCGCAACAGCTCGGTTGTTGACAGCACTGACAGCCTAGGTTCCCCTGTGATTTGCAGGTTCCCCTCGGATTTGCAGCCCTACCCGCCCCCCGCCCCCATAAGTGGTGCAAGCTACCAGGCCGCTGCTGGTACACTATTGCCAACCCTGTAGACGCCCTGAAGCCTCCGGGTCCATGAATGCCCAGCCTCTAAAAAGAAACGTCCTTTGGGTGATTAGCGTGTAGCTGGGAGGGAGCCGCCAGCCATCTCGCGCCTGACAAGGTGACAACACAGAAAGCCCCATGGTCCATCACAGCCTCGAGAAAACATAGGGCTCTAGTTTCTTTTCCTTTTTTGTCCCAGATGGCAGGAGAACAATTCCCAGCACTTCCATAAACTCGATCCATTGATCATCAAACATAGCATTCTCAGCGCAGTCAAGACGTTCCTTCCTCAAAGCTACGATGCGTCGACGATTACGCTCGTGGTTCCAGACGCCTCTCAAGCGATACGGAAATGCGGAGGATAGGAAAGGTTCTAAGGACCAAGAGTAGTCTCGCCCTGCACCTCTGCTCGGGTTGCCGACATTTATACAGTACATCTCCGCTACTACCTCTTTCTTCCGGCTACCGGTTCCACCAACGTAGAGACGTCCGCCTCACAGCTCCCACTCGTTCCGGCTACCAGTTCCATTAATATAGAGACGTCCACCCCACGGCCCCCAGCCACTCCAGCTACTGGTTCCGCCGATACAGAGACGTCCGCCGGCGTGGATAACACGAAGCAGGTGGAAGTAGGCTCACTTCTTTCCCCCTGTCACACGGACATTTGCCCACACTCCTGGGTTTGAAGTTCAATAGAGCCTCAATGCTTGACATCAATCCAACCTCGCCATACAATGCCAGCCTTGCCTCGGCCAGACTATTCGGCCAACAGGCACGGCTTACCCGAACCCCCGCAACGCCACCAGGCTAAACGAGCCAACCCCAGAACTGCTGACGGCGCTAAACATCATCACAAAGCCATCCCATCATCACAGGAACAATCACGGCCAACCAAGCAGAAGCAGGGCGCCCGGGCAAAGGCCGGCGCCAGAAGGAAGAAGGAGAATGGATGAAGGCATTCAGAAAAGATCCACATGTATACAGATCGCTAGATAGATGCCTTGGAGCCTCAGGCGACAAGGACCGGTACGTACCGTTTCCCTTTGGCCTCTCAACCTCCAGGGGAGGGCTGGGCTTCAAGGCCTTCTTATGATCGACAAGGCCTTCGAGACCAAAGTAGTTTATCAGCTGAATTTGAACATCATTCCAAGCCCAGAACACTGCCCTTGTCACACTTGTCGACCACCTTGTCCCTGACTCCCTTCCCTTTACCCTTGCTTGACCCCCCACCCTCCTGTTGACTCGATTGTTCCCGACGGTTCCTTGATCCTGCTATCATCGTTGCCCGTGGTCGCTTGTGGTCACACCATTGCTGATGATGCTGTCGTGCTGTCGTGCTGTCGTGCTGTCGTGCTGTCATCCCTGTTTCCCCTCGTCGCCGTTGTCGTTGTCGTTGTCATCGTCGTTTCCTGTCCATTTGTTGTCTGCCCATGCTGTTCCATTCCCCGTCAAGGTTGTCTTCATCGACATCGTCTGTTGTTTATTTGGTCGCCCTGGCGGTTCCGATGTTGTTCCTGATATGATTTTGGTGACATCGTCAGGTGCCAAGGCTCGCGGAACCCGGTAAAGCATGGGTTTTGTTCACGTAACGGCTGTCATTGTGGGATTGGGTGGACAGATCGCGGGAGTTGGAATCAGACTCCAGTTTGCTGTTTCTGTTCGTTTTCTTTCTGAGGATTCAAACTTAGCGAGCATGTGTTGGGAGGACGGTAAAGTGGAAAGTCAGCGGGCAAGAATCGAGATGTCAAACTCGGAAAGGGGTTGCTATTGTTAGTAGAGGCAAACCCCAATCTCCGAGTTTCCACAAGTTTATAGACAAAATAACGGTCCAATGTGACTTTTGCTGGACTGAACAACGATAATGGACAAATAACGAGCGGAACGGGTAATATCACCGTAGGGGTAATGGGATGGAGTGTTGCAGTCGGTGATATCGTGGGGGAGGGGATGGGTGAGTAGTACGGGGCGCGATTCGGCCACAGCACAGTTGGACGTGCGGCCAAGCTAGATGCTTTTGCCTCTTTCCAAGTTCTTTTCCATCAACCAGTCCTTTCACCTTTTTTCTTATTATCTTCGCTCATAAGTAAAAGAGTAAAGGCAACAAGGTGGGGGAAGCAATCGAACAGCACAATCTGTGCAAACAGTCAGGTTTGGAGCGACAGGTTGAGATCCACTTGTGCCCCTGGGTCAGAAGGTCCAGTGGCTCAAGCGCACATTTACAGTGAGGTGGGGAAACTTCCCCAGGGGGTTCCGGGGCACAGGGCAGGTGCTGTATCCGGCGAATACCTGCTCTCGCTGCTATCAGGCCCGTCATTCTCTGAGGCTTGCGCGAGGGTCTCTTGCAATGAAGAGGAATTTACACATGTTTTGCATTGCAGTTATTCTACTCTCATAGAAAACGCTAGAGTTGGCGTGGGTAAGAAGAGGTAGGAAGGAGTGTTTTAAAGGGTTTGTACTCGGGCGGGGTTTCAGGCGTTCAAGCGCTGGGCGTTGGTGGGGGATGCAGAGTACCGGAAGAAGGTCGATGGACAAGTATAGGGCTTTTGTTTGACGCACAACTGTAATCTACGATTAAGTTATAACATTGTGAAAAGCTGGTTTAGTACGCAGAAGGGGTATAGATCATAGGTAGTTGGATTAATATGAGTGCTGCTTGTGAATTCGGGCAATCATGGTCGAGTATCCTGCGATGTGTACATACTTCCCAACTCCCGTAACATTTTCTAGCGGCCCTTTCGACTGCGACCGTAAGAAAGCAATTTGAACGCCAAATTCACTCTGTCTGCATATGCAAACACAAATGCAAAAGCTGAAGAGCTTGGGTGTTGTTCCTCATACTACATTGTTCCATTCTTGTTACATGAGATCCATAAGGTATCGAGTTTTGTCTATTCAGCCCAAATTCTGGTCGTTTGTCCGGAGCCATGAAAGATGCCCTGGTCTCATCATTGTGCAGGTCTCACTCGCACACCTAATTGTTCAGCCTCGGGGTTGATGTGTGCGTGTCTGATACGAGTGGCACTAATCAAGTTTAACACCTAGCACGGTTTTGAAGTCCTAGAGTTGTAGAAGCAGGATGTCAGTGCTATCCCCTAAAGTTGAGTCTGAATCAGCGGTCATCTTACCTCCAGGTTCTCGTTAACTCCATCACCTGTGTCGAATGTCAACTTCGCGAGGGTTTGCTTCTTGGTCTGTAATGCAACAATGTTCTTCGGTTCTCATTAGTAACGCCGTCGTAAGTAAAATTGGTGGGACATTGCATGTGTGGCTTACTTCTTCCACTGTTCCTTTCATGATGTACCTCGTGACGATGACATTTTTCGTCTGGCCCATGCGAATTGCCCTAGCGATGGCCTGTGCCTCGACTGAAGGATTCCAGTGCGGTTCAACGACGTGTACGTGACTCGCCGCTGTGAGATTGAGCCTTTGCAGATATTAGCAGAGTTTTTAAGATGGAGAAAACATGGAAGAGATGCGTTGTGGCTTACCCGACTGCCCCTGTGCCCACAGACATGATAAGAACGGACGCTTGAGAGTCTTCTTGGAAGGTCTTTATGAGTCTTGTTCGTTCCGAGGTGCTTGTTTTTCCATGTATAAGAAGCGTAGAGACCCCTGCGTCTCTAAATATATGGACGAGGCCGTATAGAGTAGGTATCCATTGAGAAAAGATGAGGCTAGTTTCTTGTCAGTTGGCAATGTCCAGTCGGGTTCCAATAGGCATCATGACACTTACTGCTTGGTGCCCGCTCCAGCTTCAAGTACTTGCTTTCTCACAGCTTTGAGCTTCGTTGAGAACAAATCTGTCTGCAACGAGCCATGGAGATCAATCGCATCTATGATGCCATCCCCTAACCAGCATGTTGGGTTAGGACTGCCTGCACTTACGGATGGGCTATTGGCACGAAAAGGACGGCGGCAGTCTGGGCAGAACTGAATATCCTCGCAGCCCTCATCTAATGATGAGCATCGTTCACAAGATGCGTCAATTTCCCCGTCCTGCGGCGTGAGGTAACCCGTAGAGGCCCATGGAGGGCTCAAGGTTCCATGATTGCATACCATGCGCATCTTCAAGGTGGCAGTGAATAGTACGTTGTACAGCTTGAGGGCACCTTTATCGTTGCCACTGACGATGTCATCCAAAGCCCATTTTGCCCTGCTTAAAATGGCATCATAAAACTTCTGCTCCTGGTCAGACAGAGTTTGATAGATGGTCGTAGCTGTTGATGGGGGAAGATCGAGGCATTTATCCGTTCGGCGAAGACAATACCGACGGAGATAGGCTCGTAATGGCTGAGAGTCGCACATGCCTCCGCTGGAGAGGGGTTCCAGAATATGCTTTCGGAATGAGTTTTTCGCAGAATGGGGCGGTAACCGAAGGAAATCGGCAAGGGATGAGAGATCCTCTAACTTGTTCTGGATGGGTGTGCCTGTCAAGCACCACCGTCTGCTGGTATTAAGAGTTGAAGCGGCTCGGAAGTAGTGAGTGGAAGAGTTTCGTATCTCATGTGCTGTCAAATACGTCGATGTTGAGTTACTTTAGCCACAATTTCGGTGCCCAACGGCAAAAAAGATTTGATCTTACCTTCGTCAAGGACCACCCTATACCACTCCATCTTATGAAGTAAACCGCTTTTCTTATAATCGGACGCAAGTGTGGAGTATGTTGTGAGAACCAAATCTGTGTCTATGAGAGGCTTGTATCCTTGAGGCTTTTGTTCCCCATGGAACACTGTGACGTGCAGAGCTCCACACATGTGACTAGAAATAGAGGTAATTTTGCATTAGCCTGTCAGTCGAAAGGTGTGGCGAGAAGGATTGGACTCGTACCGTTCAATCTCGAATTTCCAGTTATCAATCAGCTCTTTAAAAGATGCAATCAGCTATGAGCTTTAAATCCGTAAGACTTCTGAGTAGAACCTACGCCGTGAGGGTACGACAACCAAAGTGGCTCTCGTAGGTGTTTCTTGGGCAGCCTGGGAAAAATTGAAGTCGGCAAAGTCACGAGCAGATCCCAACGTATGTAGGATGGTGACAAGTGTACTGAGGGTCTTGCCCATTCCCATCACGTCGGCGATTAGGCCGCCATAGTTAGGTTTAAGCTGAATTGAACTTAAATGTTGTTAGTTAGCGTTTGCGAAGGCTAATCGGGGAAGGGCTTTGCCGTACCATGGCAAATAAGTGTCATACAAAGAACCATTATCCGAAAGACTCTCATTTTCGCGATCAAGCATGAAGCGAACAGCTTGTTCTTGGTGACTGTAATGGGTAAGTTAACACAAAGGGCCCTCTAGGTGTTCTGCGTGTTACCAAGATTGAACGTGACGATAATGAAACAGCACCTGCCTTGTAAGTCTGGCCTTCAGACTGTCCGAGTGTACGAGCAGAGTCACCTCTTTAACAGAGACCACGTTCAAAGACTCAAGGATGCTGTCAACCTCTCCACGAACTCTAGCTCTGAGATTGGCCGGCCCCAAAGAGTGATTGCTCACACCAATTAGATCGTCGAAATTGATTTCATCCCCGGGTACCACAAAATACTGCGGATTGCGATATTTAATTCCCGAGCTCAAAGCCTTTGGATGTTGAAGAAATGCGGAGACTTTTGACAACCGCTTGGCGGCTTCGTTCTCGGCAACACTGTCTTGGGGCCCAAAGATATTGACTGAGATGTCCTCCAGCACAGGAGATTTCCTAGCAAGACCCCTTTTCCGCTTCGAGAGGACTGTTGTACCAAACACAGCCTCGAATCGAATACAAGGTACTTGACGTAGCGCGGCCAATGCATCCTGCGTGACTTGGTCGGCAATAGCGAATGCCGTCCCGTTCTCCAAAAACAGACAGAAGCAGCCTTGCCATCTGTTTACGGGAAAATGAACAAACAATGCGTCGTTCTTGCTGTTCTTGATCTGGTCTTCGAGTGGGCCCAACCCATTGATACATTGGGCCCTCGCCTCATACAGCTAAAAGTGTGATGTCAAATCAGTTTCAGGGCGTTGGTGGGTAGAGATAGTCATATGTTAAACAGAAGCTACCTCATGAGAAAAGCTTCTACAGGACGGGACCCGGAAGAACTTACCGCGCCATAGCAGATCCTGTCACCAATACCAGATGTTTTGTCGATGGTGTCGCTAACTTCAGCTTCCTCAACAGCACTTGAAAAATGGCGTTTTGTACCGGAGGTCGTAGGTGTCATAATTGGCATACAACATAACGCGCTCAATGTGGTTTGAAAGAGATCCTCACACTGACTGATGAGCGCAGAGGACGAAAGCCACAACGATGTCAAAGAGGCTAGGCACAACACCTGGAGAGCAGACAGCTGGACAAGAAGGAAAACAAGAGAAGTTGGGAAAAAAATCAGTACAAGTCTCATGGAAGTTCTAGCTGGAATTGTCTCGAGCTGGGTGCAACGCGGTTTTCTTTGCCAGGAAACGCTGTATAAGGAGGCTGGACACTCCATACCGCCTTGCGAGGGGGGGGGGGGGCACGACGAGGTCCTTGGCAAATGAGGGAAGATCAACAATTCGTTCTCCTCTTCTGAGATCAAGATTGAGGATGTTGTGCGACTCTCGTTAGGCGAGTTGGCCGCCTGGCTTGGGATGGCGGCATCTTTCTAGTCCAGATTAAGAAGTACCCGGGCGTGTGATGGTGGCCTTGTCCACGATGCACCCACCGAGACTTGGGGGCAGTGCTTTGCAATGTTGTCGAGACTCGAGACTCGCGACAGCCAGGGCCCAGCTCCAAGCCTTGGCGGGATAGAACACTCCCATGTGTACCAGGTCCGTCGATCAGATCTTTGCGTTCGATGTTTGCTGTGAAAAAGTCTCCCTGAGTATTTCGAGCAGGCATGGAAGAAGTTACTAAGAGGAAGTGTTGCGCCCCAGCTTCGGCATCGCGGGCGGTTTGTACTGAAATGGTGGGCGTGAAATGAAGGTATCTATGCCCTGAGGCCTGAGATGATACAAAGTACCTCCCTAGTGTAGGTTCGATGCACAAAACAACCAACAGATTGAAAGGGCGTTGGATACCAGTGGCAGTCGCAACCGACACTCCCAATTTTCCTGTATTTACGCCGGTCTGCGGGGCTTTCTCCCTCCAGTCTTCTTCTCTTTTCATCCTCCAATCAACTACCTCTACAATTTCCCCCCATTGGTTTGGCTCGCCTTGTCTTCTTTTTATTAGTACCCGTGAGTGTTTGGATGCAGTCGTTGTTCATTGGCTGCGCTGCGGCACTGCCTGTGGCTTAGTGGCTTCTTGTGAAACGAGTCGGGGGCTCTGGCTGACTGTCAGGCTCACTGCCGCTCACTGCTCCGCGGCACGTCCACGTCACAATCCATCTGCGGGCGGATGCGGGACACACTTCAGTTCCTGTTGTGAAGGAACTTCATGAAGTGCTACAGTACCACTTTCCCGAAATTCTTCAAATCCTCTCATTATCTCAATCCGCTTCTCCGCCCAGATTGATCAAGATTTCGACGGTGCACCTACTCTCGCTCCAGCAATTGGCATGCAACGGCTGAAATGCCGCCATCAGAGAGCTTCAAACGCGCCTTGGCCAGATTCGAAAGGGATGTTGGGCCAAGACGTGCCCAGGAGTTTTCCAACTGTTCACTGCACGATGTTCAGTTGTTGATGAGGAAGATTCAAGCCGAACAAGAGAGAAAGGGGGAAATGCGCCATCTCAAGCGTCTTGAATCCTTCCTTGAGGCCATGAAGGAGCTCGGCAAAGTCATTGAGGTCTTTACTAACACGACCGTATTCCTATGCTACGTCTGGGTAAGCATCATCCTGCCTGTTTGTTTGTTAGTGTATTCCATCCTAATAGACTTACCTGTTACAGGGACCCATCAAGTTCCTGCTTGGTGTGAGTACTTATCTCTACCCCCATATTCCTCACTACCTCATTTATGGAGAGCTTCAACTCACAGCCATGTTCCTACCCATAGGCCGCCAGCACCCACCTTCAATCGCTTGACAGACTCCTGGATATGTACTGTGATATTGAAGAGAATCTCGCCGGCTTGGTGCACTATGAGGCAACCTTCGAGCGCAACACACACCTCGGACCCGTTCTTGAGGATTATTACTTGGACGTGCTTAATTTCCATAAGGAGGCGCTTGCTGTATTTGACCGACCGAGTATGTCATTCTTTTATCCTTCTCCGTTTCGGGCCTCAAACCACTAACCCTTCGCAATTCTAGAATGGAAGATGCTGGTCGATGCTGCCTGGAAAAGATTTGAATCGAAATTTGCTGTCATCCTGCAGGCCCTTAAGAGACGTAAGGAGATCCTGAACAGCGAAAAGCTATCCGCTTCTCTTGACCAGATAATCAAGTTGCGAGCCGAGATCCGTGAAGTATACACCAGCCAAAAGCAGGTAGCAGATAAGCAAGAAGAAGAGACGCACAAGGAGCGGAAGAGAGCAATCATGGGGAGGTTGTCCATCCCAGACTACCAGTTTGACTATCGATTCTTCATTAATTGCAGAGACAACTCAAACGACAAGCTGGGAACTTCTTCAGGAACGTGGATTTTCGACGATCCCATATATCAGGCCTGGCACCTCGGTGATGCTTTTGGAAAACGAGTCCTCTACATACATGGAAGGCCAGGTGGAGGTATAATCTTCCCAGCGAGCTTTAGACGCACCCCCAGTCCCCCGCCCCAAAACGCAAACAGAAAAAGGAGTATCATGCATTTAGCTGACGCTTGACTTAGGGAAATCAACGCTTATGGCCACGGTAATAGATCGGCTTCTGAATGACACGAGACCAGGTGTTGCTCTCGCTTACTTTTACTTTCGCCGCCAAAACGCAGACAAAGACAATAATTTCAACAGTCTGCTCCGAGCGCTTCTTGGCCAGCTCTACGATCGAGATCCCGTTCTAGCTGCCCACATTGAAATGGAGACATCGAAACATGATGGACTTCGCTCGCAAGTATTACAGGAGCTCGTAAGCACCGCAGTAGGAACCTACGCTACAACTTACCTCGTTCTAGACGGGCTAGATGAATGTGCAAATGACGAGGAAGAGAAAGCGATCAAATGGCTGCTGGCGCTCTGCAATCGTTCCCCTGGACTACGAATTCTTTTTTCGGGCCAGCGAGATGGCGTGCTAGACCATCTTCTCAGTTCATCCAAGTCAGCGCATTCAATTCTCCTCGACACAGCACCTGGCCATGTTGGAAATATTAAAGACTATTGCCAAAGCCTTGCGAAGGACATACAGACCGAATTTAAGAATGAGCTGGACCCATCGTTGGAGCAAAAGATAGTAGATCTAGTTTCAGAAAAAGCTGATGGTACGTCAAAGCCCCTTGACTGAGCAAAGCAATATCCAGAGTTTTGGGGTAGACACTGATACATACCACAGGCATGTTTCTCTATGCAAAGCTAGTTCTCGAGCATCTTCTTGACCTATCATCTATCGCCGAACTAAAGCAAGAGTTGCAACCTGGGGTCTTCCCGGCGAGCTTAGAGGAAGCGTTAGTCAATCACTCTTTTCACATTATCACCGCTTTCCTGGTGACCAGAGGCAGTTCGCAAAAGATTTACCTAACATGCATTATCTGTCAGATACGAAAAATTGGAACATCGCTTGCAGAAGGACTCCTCAAGGGCCAAAAGCAAGTGGAAAGCAGCGATCAGAATTTTGAGCTATGTGGTCTGTTGCAAGAGGACCCTCTTTTGGAGGGAAATACAGTCTTTCTTCTCCATCGACCAGTTAACTGGAGAAGTAGACTACGATCGCCGTCCTATCAAGAGCTACAAGCAGCTCTGTGGCTCTTTCCTGGACTCGCACACTGTCAACAAAGACTACACCGGCCCCGAGGACGAGGTCCACTTGGTACATGAAACAGCCCGCGAGTAAGTACTTTGTCTACTACCCACGATATGTTTCTTACTTCTCATTCCAACCCTAACAGCTCGTTTTGCAGATTCTTAATACGGAGACAAATCGTAAACACCACGCGAGTACACTTGGAACTCTCAATTTTTTGCTCCCAGTATCTTTTATCTCCACCCTTCGCGCTGGGGATTGCGGAGGATGAGATCATGTCATACGCTAGAAGGGGTTCGTACGCCTTACAAGACTATGCAGTGCAGTACTGGCTCGGCCATCTCCGGGAAAGCTTCAAGGCTTGCAGCACACTACAGGGCGCTGGCTGTCAAACCGCCATTCAATGGGCTTATCTCTTCCTCCAATCGTACGGAGACCATGCAAAGATGTCGACTCTTGGTGACAACAGCGATTTTCCAAGCGTGGCTCAAGTGGTCGACCGCATTCCGGAATTCGGTGTTGAGCGGAATCTTTACTTCAACATCGAAGGAAGAACTGAGACCATCCGACAGGCTATTGGAAAGTTGGACGAGCAGACACTCACTTCTGGAGAGACGAAGATTCCTCTTAGTCAGCTTCAAGGGCCGCTGAACGTGCACAAATGTTCGAAACCGTGGTGTATTTTCTTCAAGGGCAATCTGCAGACCGCGGAAGCACGAGAAAAGCACATCAGTCGCCACGAGCGTCCGTTTCGTTGCCTGCTTGAAAGCTGTCCGATGTCCGCCGTTGGGTATAGTTCCTCTGCCGAACTCCAAAAGCACAATTCGAAGTACCACACACAGAGCAGTAATCGGAATCGCTTCCCGAAGCTTGCTAGAGGTTTCATGGATCTCATGTTGGCATCAAGAAGAGGAGATACGAATACTATAGATGACCTACTCGGGGCCCGAACACAAAAGGACGCGCGGCAAATGGTCAACGAAAAGGATAAATCAACGGGCAAAGCACCTCTTTACATTGCCGCCCAAAATGGACATGCTCAGGCGTGTGAAGCTCTCTTGCGTTGGGGAGCGGATGCAAATGCGGTTGTTAAGCTACTTCTCGATACTGGCAAGGTTGACGCAGATCCTCAGGACGGGTATGAACGGACAGCGCTATATATCGCGGTAGAGAATGGGCATGAGGCGGTTGTTAAGCTGCTTCTCGATACTGGCAAGGTTGATGCAGATCCTAAGGATAGGGCTGGACAGACAGCGCTATATATGGCGGCAGCAAATGGGCATAAGGCGGTTGTTAAGCTACTTCTCGATACCGGCAAGGTTGAGGATAGGAAAGGACGGACAGCGCTGCATATAGCGGCGAAGAATGGGCATGAGGCGGTTGTTAAGCTGCTTCTCGATACTGGCAAGGTTGACGCAGGTGCTAAGCATAAGAATGGATGGACAGTGCTGCATATGGCGGCAGCAAAGGGGCATAAGGCGGTTGTTAAGCTACTTCTCGATACCGGCAAGGTTGACGCAGATGCTAAGGATAGGAATGGATGGACAGTGCTGCATATGGCGGCAGCGTATGGGCGTGAGGCGGTTGTTAAGCTGCTTCTCGAGACTGGCAATGTTGACGCAGGTGCTAAGGACCGGTATGAACGGACAGCGCTGGATATGGCGGCAGAGAATGGGCATGAAGCGATTGTTAAGCTACTCAGGCTTGCATCCTAAGAAGCAGGCTTGGAGGACAACTCCACCTCGAGTCAGCCTTTCACAATCTTTCCTCCTGCAAGAATTGAGTAATACAACCAACCTACCTTATCACTTTAAGCCCCTTTCTCCCTAACCCGGCGCCAAACGTACGGGTTTGCGTCCCCTCTTCGTTCCCGTAGCGTCTTATCCCTCGCAAAATTCCATTCAAACCCCTCCCACTCTACACCACCCGCCTTCGCCCTCTTGAACACCACCACAAAATCCTCCACCTTCAATCTGTTTSTCCCACTCTACACCACCCGCCTTCGCCCTCTTGAACACCACCACAAAATCCTCCACCTTCAATCTGTTTGTCCCTCCAACTCCGGTCGGTATCAGCTCCGCCATGGGTTGGGCGAATGTCATTGTCTTTTCTGACCCTGTTTGTTCTGATGGGTTCTTGTCTTCGCGCAGCTCGCGGAGTAAGTACCCGTATCCGGTACCGTAGAAACGCAAGATCAGACCCCTTTGCTCAGCGGTTATAGTGATGAAGACGTTGTTTGTGAGTTCATACCTTCCCTCTAAGCCCGCTGTATCTCTTCCGTTTGAAGCTGGGTCCAGGTCACGAAACCGTGATGCAAGTGAGTTTTCGTACCTCGCCAGRTCATATAGATAGTCAATTTGTATCGCCCTGGCCATCTTTTC
>RAOM01000222.1:0-12978 GCA_009805225.1 Neurospora sp. LNF1-1 | reverse complement strand
GGGGGGGGGGGGGGGTGGAGTTGGGAATGCCCTCATCATCCAATGAAGGTTGTAAGCTAGGACTGGCTAGTGAGCCCCTGAGGGAAGTAAACAAATGCGGATGGAGCTTGTTTGAGTCTGGTTAGATGTGCGAAAGTGGAAGTAAAGGAATCTTGAGATGATAATAGTTCCGGTCACGAATGATGTGACATCTTTTTGACACTGCCAATCTTCTGGGTGAGCAGAAGTAGAATTGTAGGGTTGCTGTCCTTACAGAACCTTGTGTCACTTAGATGGCTTGCAATGCCATGCAATGCGCATACCCTCGAGAACGTTATCCAGAATTCCGCCTCAGGGTTTCCTCGACATCATCTACCTTATGCTGCCTTCTTCCTCATCGACGGCCTCCATTTCGCATACGGATGTTCCTCCTCGACCGTCTCCGGCACCAAGTGATCAACCGCCCTCGTATTAAGCAGTCCCGGATGCACCTGATCGAGACTCGTAATCCCACACATCTTCATCGTGGTCTCCAACTCATCATTCAAGATCTCCACATACCTCCTCACCCCTTCCTCCCCATATCCAAGCCCATACAAGATCCCCCTCCCAATCCCCACGCCACTTGCCCCCAAACACAAGGCCTTGAACACATCCGTCCCGCGCATCACCCCTCCATCAATCAGCACCTCCATCTTATCAAAAACCTCCGGACAACACCTCTGCAGCTCCAACAAAACCAAAATCGTCGCCGGCGCCGTATCCAAGCTCCTCCCCCCATGGTTCGACACCACGATCCCCTCCACGCCCGCCTCCATCGCCCTGACCGCATCCGCAGCCGCCTGCACCCCCTTTAGCACAATCTTCACCTCCTCCGGCAAACACTTCCTCAACCAAGCAATATCCCCCCACGAGACACTCGCATCCACGAATTTCCCCGTGATCCTCCCCAGTCCGCCTCCAGACTTATCATTCTCCGCCTTCTCCCCCGTCATCGGCACGGTCACCCCTGCCGATAATAAACCGACCGCTTCGCTCGCGGAAATCCTCTCGTCAGCCTCCCTCTTCCCCGGCACCGGCGCGTCAACAGTCAAAAACACGGCTTTAATCCCCGCTTCATCACAAGTCTGCCTTAGCAACCTCTCGCTCTTGCTCCGGTCTTTATCCACGTAAAGCTGAAACCACAACGGAATCTCTTTTTGTTGTCCATCTTCCCCGTCCGTAGTCTTCGTCTCCCTCACAACCCCCGCAATTTCTTGTATCGAAAAACTAGCACTGGTACTAACCGTCATCCCTACCCCCAGTCTTTTGCAAGCCCTTCCAATCTCCTTTTCGCCCTCGGGGTGGACGGTGTTTCCCAGACTGGTAGCGGCTGCGAAGATCGGGGAAGAGACGGGTTCCCCCAAAATGGTGGTGCGGATGGAAACCTGGGAAACGTCGCGGAGGATGCGGGGCCGCAGCGTTATGAGGGAGTAAGTGTGGGAGTTGGAGCGGTGGGTGTGGAGGTCGGTGGCGGCGGAGGTGACGAAGGCGTGGGTTTTGGGGGGGAAGGAGAGGGAGGCGGCGGAGAGGAAGTCGTGGGTTGAGAGGAGGGTGTGGAGGGGGGGTTGGGAGGGGGGGTGGTGAGGGGTTGCCCCTGTGGTGGTGGTGGTGGTTGTTGGGGGGATGGTCATTTTGGATATGGAGTAGTTGTGGAAGTAACGGAGAGATGGTAATGGTGATGATGTTGACGATAATGATGGTGGTTGTGGTGATGACAGTGCAGATGGGAGGGGAAGGAAGGAGGGACTTGGGATGCAAAGCAGAAAGATCAAGACATGCAGCCTGGGTTTAAAAACATTGGGTATCGGGGTCTTAAAGTGACAGACACAAGAAGAGACAATGAACTCGGGGGAATTGGCCCCGAGCTTAGACACCTTTAAACGGCGGCCGGGATCCACCAGTCCCCGCCGGGCCCCGGATGTAGTGGGGTTGTTCGGGCCGGCACTGGGCGAGCTGGGGAAGTGGATGGCCATGCCACCCAAAGCCAATTGCGTGCTGTATTGCGTACAGGATTAAATAAAGTGTTCTGATGATTCCCAGTTACCAATCCTTTTCTTCTTCTTTTTTTTTCTCAAAGATAAAATGCAGTTCGGAGCCGAGTCTTTGCAGCGAAATTTGCAATCGTGCACAGGCCATCATCACCCTATAAAAAGGGTCACCCCCCTCCCTGCCATAGCGCTAAAACGTTACACAGCTGGTAGTGCATCCAGTCTCTCACTCCTCTCTGCATTTGAACCCCCCATTTGGCAATTTATTCCTGTTCTCTTCATTCCTAAACACCCAAAGCCTTTTCGATCAGGATCTTAGCCCGTCCGCTCAAGTGCATCTGGAGCGCCAGTGCATGACCAGACGGACTCATCTTGCCCCATGTCTTCCTCAAAATGCCCACCATCTTCTCCTCGTCGATATCCGGCCGCTTCTCAAAGTCATCGAACTGCTCGTCCAGGAATACCAGGCAGGCGACGTCTTCAAGTACCTGAGTGTCGCTATCGGTCTTGAGATCCTCCTTTCTTACCAGGGCGGCCACCCTGTCGATCTCCTCCTGGCTCAGCGGAGGCTGGATGGAAGCGTCGGCGAGCAGCTCGGCCACCTGCTTTGCCGCTTGGGACTTGAGCTTGGCGCGCCAGGTGAGATATCCGGGCCGAGTCATGGGGTAGCTGCTTCGCGGGATTTCCCAGCTGTGTTTGGCATGTGTTGTGAGAAGAGGTTATACATATCAGCAAACAAGGGAAAGTTGATAGAACACGAACCGTCGGAAATGCTGAGCCCGACATGCAAGCTGCAAAACGGGCGATGCTCCAGGCTCCCGCAAAGCTAGCCACCTTGTCATGTGCTGAGCATAATCGAGCTCAAATGGCACAGAACCGGACTCTCTCTCGGCCGATCTCGGATCCCGGGCGTGTGCCTCGTCGATGAGCTTGAGGGCTTGGTGGTAGTTGTCGGGAAGAGGGTTGATTTCATCCATGGTGAGTGAGTCTTGCGTTCACAAAAAAAAGCTGTGTGTATAATGTTGATACTAACGTATGATGATGACAGGAGAAAGAATCACAAATAAGAGGCAAAGACACAAGGAACATGAGTAGCAATGAATGATGATCCTTTCAGGGTCTCCCTTTTCATATGAGTGGATATCTTCCAGGGGACAATGGGGGCCACACCAGATGAGTCAGCAGAGATAAGAACACGGGAGACCCCCGTTCGGAATCCGGAAGGCGGCTTACACCTTTCCCAACGTCATCCCACGGTTTGCGTGTGCAGCCTTATAACAACCACATCTTTTTTTTTTCTTTTCAGACGCACTATGTCTCAATACATCTCGTTGAACATGGAAAGTCCCATGGTTGAACAATATCTTCTAACCGTTTCTTTGGCTTTATATTTCCTGCCTTGTCCGTGGGGTCGGATATCTGGACCAGTGGTTTGTCCAGAATGACATGGGATGAAAGTGGTCCGGGTTGGGGACAGGGTGAGGACGACACTGGACAACGCCTGTTTCCATGGCAACCTGCGAACTTGCAAGCTGGCGACCTTTGAATAAGGTATTCACCTGCCATTCATTTTCATCCTTCACCTTCCAGCATTTGCTACCAAGCGGGCGTACATCAGGACTGCAGGCAGCTCAAAGCCGCGCTACCTAAACAAACTGGCACCCGATCTTGCAACCTGGGAAGACTTTCACCCACGCAGCATTCTAAGTTGTCTGGGTATTTCTGATTTTGCTCCGTTCATTACCCCTCCTTCCATCAACCAGCAATCTCGTCAATTCACGTTTTGATCAGAACACCACAAGTCTGGTACCCCGACCTGTTTCCCTATTCTCTATTAATCGCTGACAAGTGCTCGGCTTTTCTTCTCTCAAAACCATATTCTCACCTTGCAATCAAGTCTAGCGACACTCACAAGTTTTCTCATCCTTCTTCAAGATGGCTCCGTCCGGCCGGAAGAAAGGCAAAGAAGTTGACCGGTCACCTGCCAGCATTTTGAAGCATGGCGACTACACGGTCTCCCTCACCAGCTGGCTTGCTGGCGGCCCTGCAGTCCTGGGCAAGAAGCCTCGTCGGGTACTCGACCTGAAAGTTGAACGCGATCGCAAGACCGAAAAGTCGGACCAATCTCTGGTTCTGGCTAGCAAGAAGAACGATGACACTGCTGCCTCCGATATGGAAGTTGGCACTTCAGGATCTGAAGGAGCCCTGACGCACACCTCGAGACAACGACGACAAACCGAAGGCTCTTCGCAACCGGTTGTATCCTCAAGACCGTTTCTCACGTACGAGGAAGAGAGAGTCGAGAAGTTCACTATTCGGCCTCCGCCTGTGGTGTTCACCACGCTCGAAGACGTCCCAACTGGCTGGCTCGACACGATCTTGAATCAGAGGAAGAATGGCGAAAGCTCGAAGGCTGTTCCGAAGAAGGCCATCGGTTATGAACACAGCGACTCGGACGATTACGAAGCTGGCTACGACTCTCCTCCCAGCAAATCCAAATCACTGCAAAAGAAGACATCGTCGTCGTCCTCTAGGAAAGCATCAGAAATTCGAATCAAAACCAAGTCCTCATCGAAGAAAGGCACTCGGAAAGTCGAAGTCACAACTGCGGATGCAGCAGATGAGTCGTCATCGGATGTCGAGTCACCCCGCCCAACGAAGACGAAGAAGCTCGATCACCAGAGCAAGACCAGAGAGAGACGCAAGACGAAGAAGATCCAAGTCGATTCTTCTGATGAGGAGACAGCAGATGACGCCACAGTCGATTTCGAGTCATCAGATATTGAATCGACAGATATCGAGCTACGTTCCAAACCCAAATCGAAGAAGAAGCCGAGCGCTTCATCGAAGAAAGCAAAAAGTTCCAAGGTCAAGGTCGAGACACGGGACAGAAAGGGCAAGCGTAAAGTCGTGGTGGAGGCATCAAGCGAAGAGGAAATCTCATCTGATGAGTCGATGACGGATGCTGAGCCGTCTCCCCCGAAGAAAGTCAAGAACAAGAACCGTGTTACCGTCACCGAGACCACGAGGAAGGGCAAAAGGAAGATCGTCACGGTCGAATCATCCGATGAAGCTGACACAACGCACGTCAAGTCACGTTCCTCCACGAAGGGGAAGAAATCTGAAGCCCATATCAAGGCCAGCGGCAAAGCGAAGACTAAGAAGGTTACATTCGAGACTATCGACGAAGCCGAGATTACTGACGACGCAACAACGGATGCGGAGCCCATGCCTGCAAAAGCCCATAAAGGCAAGGGCAAGATCAAGACCAAGACAACTGACAAAGGAAAGTCCAAGGCAAAGAAGAAAGTTGAAGTCGAATCCTCCGACCCCGCAGAGACAACCGATGCTGTTACTACCGAGGAAGTAACCCAGACCGAAGCTGAAACTACTGAAGCCGCGACGACCGAAGCCGAAACCACCGACGCGGAGACGACTGTTGCCGAAAAGCCCAAAGCAACTCCAGCAGCGGGCAAAGCCGACGACGGCTGGACGCCTTCCCAAGATGCCATGATTCTCAGCATGAAGGAAGGGGGCGAATCATGGGCTAATATCGGCAACGCCATCGGTCGGAACAAGAATGAGGTCAAAAAGCGGCACCAGGAGCTCGTTGGCAAAGGTGTTGCTCAGGTCAATAAGGGCAATCACAACAACAACAACAACAACAACAACAAGAAGAAGGCTCAGAAGGCACAGAACAAGGAGAACAAGAACAGCGATAAGAACGATGCCAATTCCAGCCAGACCGCTGCTGCAGAGGAGACCAGCGGCTTTGGTGGCTTTGGTGATTTTCCTGGCTTTGGCGCTTATCAAGGTGACAGCAATAACAACGACAACAATGGTGATAGCTGCGGTGGAGGTGGTGATCAGAACAACAACAATGACACCAACAACAATGACACCAACAACAATGACAACAACAACGGCGGTGGCGGCGATGGTGCCTGGGGAAGTGGTAATCAGAACAGTAACAACGGCGGTGGAGATGTTGGACCCGGATTTGATGCTCCTGCCTGGGGTGCAGACTGTACCGGAGGTGGAGATCAAGCCACCAACAACAATGACAACAACGACACCAACAACGACTTCAACAACGGCAATAACAACGGCTTTGGTGATGCGGGTTGGGGTGGCGGGGACCAGGATAACAACGGAGGTGGTAATGTCGGTCCGGGACCTGGTGATGGCTGGGGTGCAGACTGTACAGGAGGCGACAAGCCGCCCAGCAACGCAGGCTCCAAGAATGGTTCAAACCAAGGCAAGCCGCCTAGTAACAAGCCGCCTAGCAACAGTGGTGGCGGCTTGAACAACGGAGGCTCTAACCAAGGCGGCAACAACAACAAGCCACCCAGCAATAGCGGCGGCGACTGGAACAACGGAGACTCTAACCAAGGCAACAAGCCTCCTAGCAACAATGGTCGGGGAGGAGGCTCCAACCAGGGAAACAGGCCGCCTAGCAACAGTGGCAACAATGGTTGGGGCGGAGGTTCGAACCAGGGTAATAAGCCTCCTAGTAACAGCGGTGGGAATAACGGTGGTTCAAACCAAGGTAACAAACCACCTAGCAACAATGGCGGTTGGGGTTCGGATTCGAATCAGGGGCAGAACAACAATACCAAGCCCCCCAGCAACAATGGGGACAGGTGTTCAGGCTTGAACAGCGGCAACAAGCCGCCTAGCAACAACGGCGACTGGGGTGGCGTAGGCCCAACTCAAGACAATAACGGCGGTTGGGGCTCAGGTTCGAATCAGGGTAATAAGCCATCTAGTAACAGCGGCGGTTGGAACAACGGAGGCTCGAACCAAGGCAACAGGCCGCCCAGCAACAAACCGCCCAGCAACAACGGTGATCGGGGTTCAGGTTCGAATCAGGAGAACAACACCAACACCAAGCCTCCTAGTAACAGCGGCGGTTGGGGTAACGCAGGTCCAACCCAAGACAACAACGGCGGTTGGGGTTCGAGTTCGAATCAGGGCAACAACTACACTAAGGCTTCTTCCAACGCAGGCTCTGCTAGAGGCTCAAATCACGGTAGGCCTCCCAGCAACAATGGAGGTTGGGGTTCAGGTTCCAACAATGGCAACAAACCACCCAGCAACAACGGCGACTGGGGCGGAGGTTCTAACCAAGGCAACAAGCCTCCTAGCAATAGCGGCGGTTGGAATAACGGAGGTTCGAATCAGGGCGACAAGCCTCCTGGCAACAACGGCGACTGGGGTTCAGGTTCGAATCATGGGAACAACAATACCAAGCCTCCTAGCAATGATGGATGGGGCGGAGGTTCGAATCACGACAAGCCTCCCAGCAACAGCGGAGGATGGGGTTCAGGTTCGAATAATGGATTCAAGCCGCCTAGCAACAGTGGTTCAAACCGTGGGAGCGGCTCTCAACGGGGCGACCCGAAGGCTAAGTCTATGGAAAAAGAGCTGAGTATTAGGGACCAGGAGATTAAAGCTCTAAAAGAACGAGTCAGTGAGGAGAAGCTGCAGCGCTTAGATGCGGAAGTTTTTGCTTTGAAACTACAAAACAGGGCTAACAGGTTGAACCAGAACAAGCAACCCGAGAATGGCATGGGTTGGAACACAGGTGGCAGCAACAATAATTGGAGGCCCCCTTCAGCTGCTGGTTCTGTCCAAAGCAACAAACCGCCCGACAACAACAGCACAGGTTGGAAATCCCGACCAGCCTCCGGCGAAGTTTGGAGTGCTGCCCCAAACCCGGACTACAAACTGCCCAGCAACTCGGGCTGGGTTCCCAAGGATTTTGTTCAGCCTCAGGGCAGCAAACCCCCCAGCAACAACAATGCGCCTCCTGGCAGCCCCGATGGATGGATTTACGGTTCGCCCACAGAAAGCGAACGGAACCGCGTGGCCGAACGAGTGGAGAACTGGAAGGGATCGATCAGTTCACCCAAAGAACAAGGACGTTGGGGCACGCCCGACGGTGGCTGGCCTGCCAGTCCTGTCACAGTTTCCCGCCGACGTGAGAATATGCCCGACAACACCAGAGGTCGAAGCCCCGCCGCCAGGTCTGCTTCTGCCAAAGATTGGAAGCAGGGATTAACTCGCGTCGATGAAGAGCCCGACAACGGTTATGACATGTGGAAGAAACCTCCCAGCAACAACGAAAAGCCGGGCAGCAATGCGGGCCGTAACTCACCTGGCAACTTCAACAACAGCCAGCCATCCGGAGAGCAATACGGTTGGAACTCCGGTCCTGATGCCGCTGCTGGAAACGGAACTGGTTGGGGCGGTGGCGCGGACCGAGTCTCTACCCCAAGCTTCGAACCCGCTGAGAACAATGACTGGACTGGAGGCAACACAAGTAACGATAAGCCTCCTAGCAACAAACCTCCCAGCAACAAGCCGCCCAGCAATAACGGAGATTGGACTCCTGGACTCGGCGGCACTGGCTGGAAGGCAGATTGTACCAAGCCGCCGAGCAACAGTGGCTGGGGCGGAGGTTCAAACCAAGGCAAGGACAACAMCAAGCCTCCYAGCAACGCAGGCTCCGCGAGAGGTTCGAATTACGGCAAGCCACCCAGCAACAACGGAGACTGGAATGCCGCCCTGACCGAAGGAAATTCGAAGAAAAGCAACAAGATATTTGGCAGAAATGAGAAAAGCTTCTCTTCAGGTAACTTGCCTAGAGCCCCTCCCGCGTGGGAACCTCCCCCGTGGGGCGAGGACTGTACCGGTCCCTGGGACGGCAAAAAACCGACCAAGCACAAAGCTTCGAAGGGAGATGACCAGAACGCCCTCAACATTCACACAGTCACAGACTTACCCGGCTACAACAAAGATGTAGCACCCATCGGCCTCTCTGGCTTCCCTCCCGTCGTGGACCACCATGCGCCGGTTCCAGTTCCTCCTGTCACCCTAGGCCCTCCTGGTCGCTACCCTTCCACCCCTTACTCAACCACCACTCCTCACCCACCTGGTTACCTGCCCAACACCTCAACCCACACGACTATCCTCCCATTGTACAACCACCCTCCTCACGATCAATACCCCTCCCACGATACGCCCTGGAACGCCAAAAATGCCATCATCACCACCGAGCCACCCGTACCCGGACCGTCCTACCAACCCGGCCAGCGCAGCGCGCAGTGCAAAACCCTATCCGAGAAAGACCTCGACTCCCTATACAAACAAGTCGTCTTCAGCGCCATGTCCTCTCGCCAGCCCCTTCTCCAACCCAAGCCCGACCGCGATTTTACCTTGAGAGACTGCTGGGTGCTGATCGCGCTGAGCGAGCAGTACGATCGATCTTCGGCTTCGAAGGAGAAGTGGTTCGAGCTGCAAGCCAAGTTCGCTGAGGCCACGGGAAGGATGGTTGATGCGAAGCTGTTGAGACAGAAAGTGAAGGAGGGGGAGAATGAGGGAAAGGTGGTGGAGGGGTGGGAGGATGATGAGGTTGGATGGAGGTATAAGAAGGAGTGGGAGAGGGCGACTGCTTGGTGAGTAACGAAAAGAGATGACAAGGCGAACCAAACAAGAGTGGGAAAATTGTAGTGGCTTGAAAGTTGGAACGTGGCAGGAGGCATGTAGCACGAAAATAATGTACTTGTATTTTAATCATTCAATGATGAATCATCTCAAGAGGGAGCTGCAGCCGAAATGTAGAGGTATGCGGTTAATCCTGTTTGCATATGAGCCGCACCTTGGTCCGCGCCACAAGCTCGAGGTAGGTACATGTGTATCATCCAATTACGAAGCTACAGTACATATCTCGTTGGGTCCAAGGTCTTGGAGGAGCAACTCCGACTGCCATAGGTATCTCAAGCGGCCGACGGAGGTTCGAATGTATCGAACTTTGGACACTCGGAGAGCTTCAGCTGGAAAACACCGCGGCGCGACCTCAAACTCGGGGGAGACAGTCATGAAGTTCGGTGTTTGTAAACATCGGCTTCTTGCTTTAACCCTGCGTGTTCTGCACGATCTGGGCCGGTTTTCCCGAGTCTATAGGTACTGTAGTTCAAGAAGAGGGCAGGGCTGAGCTGCATAGAGACCCCAACGATCCTGCATCATCAAGTTTCCTCTTGCATTACCAATCTTCTCCGGTTTGAAGCGCATCTATATGCCGCCCTCATGCTCACAAAACCTGCAGACTATCTTAACAACAAGTGATGCGTCAACGGCCAAACACAAATGCCACCACCACACACCGATGGTACAAAAAATGGACTTTGAATTCTTTCCATTTGTTTGCTACCAAGCATCAAGACAGCAGTTAACAGCATATATAAGATGCTGCTTTTTTGGTATCCCTCGGAGGACGATCCAGTGAGTGAAAAGGTGGATAATGCTGCAATAGCTTCATCACTCCAGAAAGTTGATGATAATTAAAATTGGGCTTTATCTTAGAAGTCTCCCGACGAGTACCTCAGTGAGGGAGGTCAGGTCCGGCGCAATAAGAGAATGCGATCGAGGCCGGATCCATTATTTTGTATGATCGACTGAGTGCTTTGCATAGGTAGAGGTATAAATAGAGGGGTACTTTTTGATCTTCTGTTCCGTCCCTTTTTTTTTTCTCCTTTTTTTTTTCCTTCTTCTTTTACCAACCCCCCCTAAGCCACCATCCACCATCTTACCACCTGGCCACGAGAATGCTTATTCCTTTGGAAAAGCATCCCATCTACAGGGCTCATGAGCTCCTCGCACGCGCGGCCGGGGGAATAGAGAACCTGCCCCCAAACCTCCAGAGGATGGATTTGGTGGCAGAAATCTTCAGTTCCAGCATCCAAGACCAGACCGAAGCCTCTGCCGCCTCTACCGCCTCTACCGCCTCTGAGCCCCCTGCTCACACTCGTCCCCAACCGAGGAACGTGTTTCGGGTCCCCTCGGCCGCCTGCCGGGATTTCGATCCTTTCATCACCACCGATCTGGGCGAATGGATGGCCCGTATCAGGCACGTGTTGAGCTTGGTTCTCGGACATCCTAACTGCACCAACGAAGACAGGCGGACTGTCGCGAACTTGTGGCAGTGGGTTCGTGACGAGGTGGAATGGGATGTCTTGTTTATTCGGGATAACAAGGACCGCTTGTGTGCAGCTTGGGAGGCCGGCCGGCCTTATCTGGGTCCTGACACTATGGCTGGTAGAGCAAGGATGAGGAAGAAGCAAGCTGCGATGGCGCCTGGGCTTGCAGATGATCGTTCTAGCAACTTGAAGCCTGGCAATCCTCCGAACGAGTGCAATGCTGCTTCTGCCTCCTCGTCATTCTCCTCTACTTCTACTGCCGCTGCCCCTGCCGCCGCTACCGCCTCGACCTCGACTACTGCTACTGCCGATGAAGCCGTCATCTACGCCGCTCTCGACAACATGAGAAAAGCACGACTTTCCTTGCGCGAGCAAAATATGCGACTCCTTGGGTACCGCGATGCCGCCGCCGCCGCCACCTCCTCGACCTCGACTACTGCTACTGCCTTTGAGGCCACCTCCCACGCCGCTCCCGACAACATGAGAAAAGCACAACTTCTCTTGCAAATCCTTCGGTGCCGTAATGCCGTCAGGCAACATAGTCACACTTCTCCCCTGACCGCCAAATCGGCAACAGAGGCGTCCAACCTTAGCCATGACCAGCACGGTGAAGCGAGTATGTCCTCCGGCCGGCTCGAACAAGGAGGTAAGCCCGGAATCCGTCCCCAAGAAGAAGGCTTACGCCATCATCAACTCGAACAAAACTCGACGCCCCCTGGATCGTTTTCGCCGGGCCATAAGGCGCAGTGCGTGGAAGCTACGCGGTCAGCTTTGGGGGCGTTGTCGCTCTCTGAACAAAACAGACGGAACAACAAGACCCCAACTCCCGAGAGAGTACGCCAAGACCGACACGAGAACTACGGCTACAAGTTGTACGTATCGGACATGGACTGGAGATCACCCGAGGACGATGACGACGACGAGGGGGAGGACCGGCACCGGCACCAGCAACATCAGCAGCAGCAACATCAGCAGCAGCAACATCAGCAGCAGCAACATCAGCAGCAGCAACAACAGCAACAACCGCAACAGCAGCAGCATCTCGACCCTTCCGGCCATCAGGAGATTCGGACGATGAGGAGGATGGAGCCTATGAACATGGCAGGGGAGACTCCGACGTCGAGGTGGGGTCACATTCATCCCTTGTCAGAGAAGGGTCAGACGAGGTGGAGTGAGGTTAAATATCCCTCGCCAAGGAGAGGTAAGTCACCATATGTCGTCACCGGGTTTTTGAATCGATCTGTACTGACTCCTCTGATGAAGTAGCGGAAGAAGCTGAATCCTCCACACAATCACCAAGTCATCCCGACCTTGGCCAAAACACCACCGATGCCGATGGCCATGGCTCCGATATTGATCCTCAGTACAAATGGTGTAGTCGTTCCTACGGGGAGTGTAGTTGTTCCCACGAGGACCATAGAACCCATTGGCACCTCCTCGGAACGTCGAACTCTACACCGGAGTGGTACTACTTTGCCGGCCTCAACCATCGACGACAGATGGCCACATGGTCAGAAGCACACGATGCCTCTGCTTCGAGGCCGGGGGCTGCTTCCACTTCCACACCCCCGAGGGTCAATACTAACCCAGCAGTCAACGCCGCCTCCAATCTTTCCTCGCCGTTGACTGACTTGCCCCGGACGACCCACGATTCGGGGTCCCCGTCTACATCAGCTTCTGAAGCGATGTAAGAACGCTCCTCCAACTCCGATCCTTGAAACATGTATTGGAATCTGAGGAACTCGAAATTGAAGAATCCGAGGACGAGTCCGACATGTACAACAAAATACACGAGAAATGCTGCCGGGGCTGAGGAACACGACGTTAGCCCCGGCCAGCCAGAACGGCATGCCCATGGTCCCCGCGATATTCACACTTGTTTGTTTGATATATTTTTGGTTTTGGTTTGGTTTTGGTTTGTTTTTCTTTTTGTTTTTCTTTTTGTTTTTCTTTTGGTTTTCTTTTTGTTTCTGGGGGTTTTTTTTTTG
>RAOM01000221.1:0-19136 GCA_009805225.1 Neurospora sp. LNF1-1 | reverse complement strand
GAGAAGAATTCGACGATCGTTGGGGCAATGAGCTCTTGGAGGGTCCATCCTCGGGAAAACCATTTGCTCTCTCGAAAGGCCGGTTGCCAACCGGGGCCGTCGCCGTGCTGATGGGTTGAGACGTCTGCTAGGTATACGTAACATTTTATCGCGCTGCGGTACCAATGGAACATGGAGTTGAGAGCGCGCTGAAGCTCGGCGCTGTCAGACTTATCGATGCAGCATGTGTCGACCCAAAAGAATTTCAACCCATCGCGCCAGGCTTGGTCTCCGCAAAAACGAATCTTAGCGTAGCTTGCTTTGTTCYTGCCTGTACCGTCCGTCATGTCTCTGAAGAGGACCTCTTCGGGACCCCATGTGTGTGAAAGTATCGCATACGGTGGAATCTTGTTGTTGGGGAGGTCCTCCGTCAGACGGACCCCGCCGGTATCGTCACGCTCCAGAAGTCGCATTGCAGAGTCCGCCAGCCTCAGCTTCCTCGGCAGCTAATCATACAAATGTTCGATAGTGGGAAAAGGCTCGCAGGCTTCGCGAGCGGACGGCTTATGTTCGCAGGACTGTAGGTACAGTAAATCAGCAGTTGAAACTAGGGGGGTTGCTCGACAGACGAGAACTACTTACTATAAGTAACTGACAAAATCGTAGCGTATGTCTCGGTGGGTTTGATTGGGAGCCTTRAAGGTGGTTRCTGTTGTTGTCTTTKTTTCAAGGCGCTGTCTTTGCCTGGATCACCAACCCCGCAGGACTCAGACTTCCACCATACCCGACGCGAACTGAGTAGAGGTATCGGGCACAGCCTCTTCGGCACAACCTCTTCGACACAGCTGTCTTGCAAGCAGAAGACTYGCCAATATCGCGTTGGGTACATCGTTGGGCATAGATGATTGAGAGGCCCAGGGCGCCAAGCCCGGAAAGGAAAGGCGTTGGTCAGCCTTTACTGTAATGGAGAGCTGCTCTGAGTGGATGGGTAAAGAGGAGAAGGCAATGCATTGGGANAATATCGCGTTGGGTACATCGTTGGGCATAGATGATTGAGAGGCCCAGGGCGCCAAGCCCGGAAAGGAAAGGCGTTGGTCAGCCTTTACTGTAATGGAGAGCTGCTCTGAGTGGATGGGTAAAGAGGAGAAGGCAATGCATTGGGAAGACGATCTTGATTGGATTGCTCGCTCCGATGCCCTCCACATCACGTGGTTGAAAGTGACGGTGAGCTTCAGGGAAGAAGGTACATTCAGGAACGGTGAGGTGAGGAAAAGAAGGTGTGAGCCTAGACGAACTTTCCAATATGAAGCCTCAAAACGAAATCCTAAGATTACCACAACTGGTTAGGGCTACTGTCGAGCACCGAGAAGAAGTTTTTCCCAGGAATGTAGAAGGGCCGGGCGGCGCGTCATCCCGTTGAGATAGTATCGATTATAGCCGTGGCTAGAATTCCCGAAAGAGGCTCTCCATCGTATTTGGTCCTTGCTATCTATTGCTAAAAGATTTAGCGTCCCCAAGTATCTCGGAGACCGACTGAAACGCGATTTTACTGTAAGCGCCGAGAGTCACGAGGGAAACTCCAACCCCGAGAGATGACGCCTCAACGAAGAGAATCAGACGCAAGGAACAACAGAGGAAGGCCAACACCATGGAACTTGTACTTAGTATTCGGAGGGGAGGTTGGCCATGGCTTCAGACTAGGCAGTCTATGGGTGTGTTCCAAGCCAACCGCATGGTTATGACGTGCCAGGATGGAAGGGAAGAGGTAGGCTGATGCAGGCAGATAAAGGTAGGTTAAGGTAGGTAGGTACATGAAGGAGGTCTATCGTCATCCAACAAGACAACAGCGAGAAACTCCCTTTGCCACGCTCTCATCTGCATACACGTAACTGAGCCGAGGAGTACGAAGAACCAATCAGGAATGGTCTTCTGACCGACTGCAATCTTGGTGTTACCCGTGTAAAAGATCTAGCCGCAGTGTCAGGACGGGTCTACTTTGCTCATCATCGGCCCAATTATATTCATCTTTTTAGCGCCGGCTCCCCACTCACCATAATGCCTCCGTTCGAACGATATAGATATGGGAGGATGTTGTTCAATTTTTTGACCCTACCACGTGATTAAAAGACCCGGTTCATATCCTTCCAACTCCCATACATAAGCTGCCCCTCACTGGCTTATCTATGGGAGAGCGGACGGGATCCCGAGTTTTCCAGTGGGTATGGTCGTATGTGCTTGTTNTTGTTCAATTTTTTGACCCTACCACGTGATTAAAAGACCCGGTTCATATCCTTCCAACTCCCATACATAAGCTGCCCCTCACTGGCTTATCTATGGGAGAGCGGACGGGATCCCGAGTTTTCCAGTGGGTATGGTCGTATGTGCTTGTTGTACTCTAATGTGGAACTTATATTCCATACTGGGCACTTGCTTGCACTCGGCGTCCACTACGCGACCAACCATGACCCCGACCGTCGTGGCACAATCAGTGCTTGCTGCCACACACATCATCTCCGTCGGGTTAATGTGCGAGGCTGAGACTTTTTTTCCCACTGTCTGCGCCCCATAATCATAGCCATCCATCCATTCCAACCTCCCAGCCCACACACACACAACACTCCTACACCAACCTCAACAACGGAAACCTTCCCCCTCCTCTCCCTCACCTCCCGCACCGCCTCCTCCGCCTCCTCCCTCGTGCCAAACCTCTCCGGCCACTCCACCCCCGGAATCAATCCCCGTTTACTCCTAAGCAAGAAAAACCCCATCCGTCTATACGTCGGCAACGGCAACCCGTCGTCGTCCTCCTCCCTCACCGTCACCGTCGTCCCCAACTTTTCCACCAAAAGGGCCATGCATCCACCTCGTCTGCCTCATCTCGCCTAAGCCCACCAGCCTGACCATCAGCACGCCTACGTTTTCTGGTCTTAGGTAGGGGGTTGACACGTAGTGGCCGGTTAAAGTAGATCCACCACGCCGACCGCCGGATGAGTTGGGCGTGGTGCTTGACGGTTCCGGAAGATTCGGATTTGGTGCGCCAGTCGGAAAAGACTTGGGATAGCTCGATGGCGTTGATGCCGTCGTAGAGCAGGCCGCGGAGGATGAGGGCGGAGGAGTCGAAGGCTGTGTAGTCTGCGGTGTATGTACATGTACCTTTTTGGTTGTGGTTGTGGTTGTGGTTGTGGTTGTGGTTGTGGTTGT
Organism: Neurospora sp. LNF1-1; assembly: GCA_009805225.1. Classification (NCBI taxonomy): domain Eukaryota; kingdom Fungi; phylum Ascomycota; class Sordariomycetes; order Sordariales; family Sordariaceae; genus Neurospora; species Neurospora sp. LNF1-1. The sequence continues at coordinate 15,956 of RAOM01000221.1, read as the reverse complement.
GGTTGTGGTTGCTGAGAGACTCGATTTTCTCAATGACAACCATATCCTCGACTAATCGGTCGGTGGGTTGCGTGGTGAAGCAGATGCCGAAACCGAGGTATGAGGGACAAGCGGCCCAGGACCAGGAGGGGTAGAGTTTGAGGACTTCGGTCGCGCGGGCGTTGAACAATTCTTGTTGGGCATCTTCTCCTGAGGGCCAGCGTTCGGGGTTGGGAATAGAATCGACGTGGTAGGTTTCGCGACGCCAGAGGAGCTGGCGGATGAGGTCGCGCTTCCAGAGGCCTGCTATGCACCAGTCGATGTTGTTGTGCTGGTGCTGCTGACCTTGCTGGCTTGACTCTTGCTGTTGTCTGGCTTCGGCTTCGGCTTCGAATCGCTCCCTGGAGCGGTTGAAGACGCCTCTGAGGGCTACCAGCTTGTCGGACTGCTGCGTTAGCTGGGTGGTGGTGTAAATCTTGACAACCGTGTCCCATATCTCAGCTGGACTCAACGTCCCACCAGCACTGTCCTTCTCCTTGGCAAAGGTGGTGATGAGGTCCGGGTGCTTGATATCGTAAAAGGCCTTGGTGGACGGAACCGATTCAGAAGCAAACTGCTCTCTACACTCCCAGTAGAGCTGCGGGCCAAACTGAAACTGTCCGCGCAGAAAGAAACCGCTCCTGATAACACCACCCTCTCGTGTATAGCGGTGCATCCTGGATCTGCTCCCGCCAATTGCCGTCCTCGATACATCCCCAATGTTCTGTTGAACCATCCGCAAGCGTGCGTGATAAAATGCAGGGCGAAGTAGCCGTGGGATCGCGACTTACTTCCAGCCCATCCGCGTGCTTCCCTAGCACGTTGGCGAGATTGAGATAGCTAGCCATGGGAGTAGATATCCTGCATCATGGATGACTGGACTTTCCAATCTTCCAGGTCATCCTGGACGATGCAGAGGGAGTCGATCCATACGTAGCGAACACCAAGGGACCGACAAACAATCACGACGTCCCTGTACACCTTGGGCCAGGCTTCTGTGGGAATCGCATGGCAGTAGGCGGCTTTGTTATGCTTCTTTAGACTGGCCTTTGGTGTGTCCGCTGTCCACTGGTAACTGAGTGTGTTGTATCGGACTTGGTCCACTCTGAAATGTTCCACCAGACGAATGGGTGAGCTACCATCGAGTCCGACATCGACCAACCGCACCGTCTGTTGGAAGCCGCCGAAGATGGAATTCTGGCCGGACGGTGCTATCTTGCAGAGCTCATGCTTTTGAGTGCACTCGTCTACCCATCTGCGCAGCTGTGCAAAGGCGAGAGGGTCAAATGTTGTGGCGACGTTGGTTGAACAACGTCAACGTCCATGAGTCCAGCGTCCTCGATTTCTTCAGAATGCGCTGGAGGATCAACCTCTTTAAAGATCCAGCGGCCCCGCCTGACATTGGGTGTCTCTGAGCAGCCATCAGACAACACCGGACGTGCTCTGTAGAGGGTTAACCACGGTACTTGCACGCCCATCCACCTACGCTCCCCCGTTGCCGTCAACCCCAAAGAAACGGATCGAAGGTGTTGGTTTGAGTCATGCCGGGCATCATAAAGCGAAACGCTGTACAGAAATTCCTTGTTGAGTTCGAACCAGGTAGGGTAGTCGTGGCGGTTAAACTTCATAGATCCGGGCAAAATGCATTCCAGAAGAGCTCGGCATAGATGGCACCCGGTGGAAGTTGCTGAAGCGTCGAGCTCCTCGACGCTGGATTCGCGCACATCTCCTTTGGTCTTCACGAATTTGCCAATTGTATCCCCGTCCCATGGCCATGGTCCGGAGGGAGGAAACAGGTGTTCGCAATCTGGGCAAAGCTTGTTGAGCTCTTTTGGCCAGTGTCTTGACGCCATGGTAGAGAATCGTTTCGAAAACAGTTTGGGGGGTGAGGGGGTTGATGACGCACGCTATTGCGGGATGTTTTCTGATATAAAGCCACATGGTAGTAATCGGCTACCAGAAGCTATACTGTGATAGGATTAGATCTTTATGGATAAGGCATGTATTGCTTACATCGTGCCAAGCGTATTGAGGATAAGCCGAGGACGCAATTATAATGCGGCGTCGCTCTCTCGTTGACTTCGATTGTCGACACTCCATTTCCAGACGGGAGTTACAAAAAGAAAGTCACATATTATATTGCGATTACAGATCGTTGGTGCTTGCGAATCCATTTCGTCGGGCCGCGCTCACACGTCCATCCAACACGCGATCATCATGACCAGCGGGCATTTGAACGCCATGATTCGTGAGCAGAGGTAATCCGTCGATCAGCAACCTCAGACTCGTTGTTTGCCTTCTGATCTTGCTCCCGGAAGGTAGAGACATTCTTCCACCCAAACACTCAGCCATCAACATCAAACCAACTTAACAACCCCCTCCCCCACCTCCCAAAACATGTCCAACCTCATCCACCTCGCCAACCCAACCCTCTCATACCCATACCCATCCTCCCCATTCTCACGTCTCCTAAGCACAAGACCCATAACCAGCTCACCATTCCCAACGTTCAAATCATGATAAAGACTAGGCCGTTCCGTCTCTCCCCTTTCCGGTTCTCCCATGAGAGCAAGGCAGACCAGCCCGAGTTCGTTCGTGCTGGCATCGTATCGCTCCATGTCCACATCCCTCCGGACATCAGGATGAAGCACCCCCACCATGTCTCCCCCTTTGAGTATTACCAAATCGTTCATCGCCATATCTTGATCGCCGTAGCGCGTGAGGGGAGGGGCGAAGCCATCGATGGTAACAAGGCGGGCGCCGGTGAGAAGGGCGCCGTAGGGGTCGGGGTATTTGGGTGTGCCTCTCATTGCTTCTACTTTGAGACCGGCCAAGACCTTGTTTGCTGGATGGCATGGCTTTGGGGTGATACTGGAGGTATCAGCGACGGCGGAAGGGACGTCTTTCAGACGCAAACTGCTATAGGAAATAGGCGTCCTAACTGACGTCCAGGACCAACTGGGCGCTATGTACGTCGATGCCCTGATAGCGAAGGAATCATCGCTTGGTTGTCGTGTCGCCCAAAGGAGAGCGTCGGGGAGGTGAGTACTCCATGTCCCGGCCATATAGATCGCTTCTGGTCCAAAATATTGTTGGTACGATTGCGCGACGCCTGAAAGTGCGGGCAGCTTGTCGGTTTCCTGGGTTAGTTGCCGAACGGAGTAATCTTCTGCGAGCAGGAACCAGCGATGTTTCATCGTCGTGGCCAAAGTGTTGTCGTCGATTTGGTCGGATACGTCTCTGATAAATCTACTCTGTATTGAGGGCATGGTCTGCTCGGCATTGACCCACGGCAACTGCGCAGTGGCTTTCAGCTCCCGACATTCCCAGAGCAATTGTTCGGCTCCAAAGTGAATGCTCCTCCTGGAAAGCTCCCGTTCCTGGAGGACCCATGCCCGCCATCGAAGAGGGATTTGCTTGGTGGTGAAGAAGCTGTAGCCGTAATCGGCGTAGTGCTCGCTCCATGGCTGTGGTTTGTACTGCGTCACGCGGATTCTGGTACTTCTACTAGGATTGCCGGTATCGATCGTACTGTCTTTCAAGTCGAGATCGATCATGGTGCCGACTTTCTCTTGGAGGTCGTCAACAATGTTACACCCCTGGCTGCTTTCGGAAGAACTGAGAGCGGCCAAGGTGATGAAGCTTTGGCTGTATACGTGAGCCATCAGAGAGGCTTCCCTTGCCCAGTCTTCCGTGTCGTCTTGGACGATGCAAAGGGAGTCGATCCATAGGTACCGAAGGCTAGGGTCCAGTTCTCGAGTGATACGTGCAGCGTCTCTGAACGTGTTTGGGAGCTCGTCATAGCGTATTCGGGTCATCCTCTCCTGTAAATTGGCTTTGGTTGTAGTAACCGGTCGCTTCTCTGGCGGTCCCCAGCAATGGCTGAGAGTGACATAGTTTGGAACGTCCTGTTTGACGTCCTGCTTGTCAGAGCCATAATCGCTGGGGCTCAAACACACCAGTTTGATGTCCTGGCTTCCTTGATGTTCGAATGCACGAATATCGAGGAGCCGGGTGGGCAAGAACCGAGTGAGATTCACCGAGCATTTGACATGGTTCTTCCTGCAATTCTCAATCCAAAGCTTCATGAGAGCAAGATTGTCCATGGGCTCGTTCTTTGACATAGGTGGTAGACGCGCTAGAAGAACAAGTAGCATATGTCAGACACTACCTGGGTTGATTGCATATACGAACACAGGGACTTACTCCAGAAAGAAGGAACCCGGAAGCAGCGCGAACCAGAGGATATTGCTCTCTCTCCGATACGCAATGACAATTCGTCACATTCACCGCTGCTGTCGGTGTTGGGGTTTACTCTCGATAGCTCTACTACGGTGCTTCTGGCCACTTCGGGGTTGAGCGTGAGGGCCAGAAACCGGAGCAACGAGATAGGAGGAGAGAGGAAAACCTGGCATAGCTGACACCCTCTATCTGCCATCTCCTCAATGCACCAATGCAATTGCAGCTTGGCTCGGGGACAATCAGACGGAGGTTCGTTGTCGGGATCCAAGCCGGAGGTTTTGCTGATGTCTTGGGTCCAGAAAGAGGACGGGATAGACCGACACACTCTACAGAGTTTGGGCGCCATTTTTTGTAGCGTCGTCGAGAAAATTGGGGAATCCGGACCCCGATCAAAGAGTCAAAGGTGCTGAAAAAAGGGCGATGAAGACAGAAGTTAGACTTCGAGATGATGCAGTCTTGAATGAGAATAATTCAACCTATAAGTTGTGTCCTCTGAGTCATCCTAATTCGTTACCCCCAACTCCAATGCGACTGCACTGTCAGCAAGGCTGATACGGCGGAATGAGTACCGCTCGTTCATTGCCTGTACAGATCTAGTCCGACTTATCACTGAGAGAGGAGCCCAATGAGAATTTCATATCAATCTTGTCCAACCTCAGGCGAATGATGTAAAGTCAAGAACAAGTAAGTGTCAGGTTGAGGTCCATGAACGCCACAATGAATGGGCTTGCGTCCTAGATGTGCCGGTCATAGTCAAGAATCGTAATGACTGGTGTTTTCCATACATCCCAGCTGTCCGAGTACGAAGGATCCGTGAAAGGGATCTGGGCGGCGAAGCGGAAGCTAGACGGTGAGACGGCGTGTTAGCAACTATGAGAAATCCAGCAGGGGAATGAAGGGATACGCAAGCTACAAAACTGGTAGAAGCCTCATAAACCTGCTCGACACCGAAAAAGAAGTACAGGAAAAAAAGGAGGAAGAAAGCTCACCGATATTTCCCCGGACGAATATAACTTCCTCCAACCAGCTTCCCAAACCACCAAAACCACCTATACTCCCTCGCTCGACTATCGGCCCTGTTGAGGCCCGACCCAACCGTCAACGGGAAGCTGATTGTGTCCCAATACCCGGGTTCATCCCCCTCATCTGGGTTGAATCGGCCGCCGCCCCTTACATCGCTATAGGACCAGAACGCGACACTGCCAACATAGCTTTCGCCAACAGGGGGGTAAGGCGCCGAAGCATTCCACTGCGCCTCGGTCCAGTCGGCGTCGAAGATGTCCCATCTCAGCGTCTTCGTGGGGAACCGCAACTGTACGGCGACCATGGGAAATGATTGTGCGGCTAAAGATAGATTGAAGTCGTAGGTATGGTAAGTGTCGATGTCCTCTCTGTCTAGTCCAGCGACTTGAAAGGGGCCTTTGATAAACATGTGGTCCTTGAAAGCGGAACGAAGAGAGAAGGCGGCGCCGTAGTAAGGGATGGAGAGGTGTTCGTTGCTGCTGGAATTGATCAGAACCTTCCCGCTGTAGATGGGAAGTTTGGTCGCATTGTATGATGATGGTGAAGGAGGCTGGAATTTGAAGTGGACGGTCTTGGATTGACCAGGGGCGATGGAAACATTCTGAGGAAGCTCAACTCTGGGGACAAGGGAGTAGGGGGGGATAGTATCGCTGGAATCCAAAGGAACGGAGAGGTATTCAGGATCGGAATCGGAATGAGCATCGAAGGCACCGGCGGGCTGGAGGGCAAATGAATAGGTTGCGGATTTGGGGCCATTATTGGTGATGGTAACAGAGTGATGGGCTTGGAAGTGGGCGGTGTCGTTGAGGTGGAACTTTTCCCAGGTCAGAGAGGTGGTGTAGTCAAGCACCTTTGCGGCATTGACCAGGCCGGTGCCGACTTGAGGAACAGGAGCCCAGAAACCATAGTCGATTGGGTTGCCAACGGGGATGTCGACTTGCCATGGGACGGCCGCGCCGCTGGAGATGATGCGGTTTGCAAGCGCTTTGGCAATCCCAGGACCGTGAACGCTCCGGCCGCCATGCTCACCTATATACAGGGCCGCGATGCCAGCCACGTAGGCGCAGGCCAAGGATGTTCCCGACTGGGAAGACCATGAATCATTGAGATCGGTGCTGTAGATATGTCCACCGGGAGCGGAAACATCTGGTTTGATCTCAAGCTCATTCGTACCGCCCCAGCTCGAGAAAGCGGATGGGATGCCGCCTGCAGAGCTGTAAAACCCAATCCTCCAAGTGGTGTCGTTGGTAACGGCAAAGTTTGCAGTTACTTTGCCTCCAGCAGCGATAGTAGCGATCATGGCCTCGCCCGTTTTCGCTTCGATTAAGGCAGCGGGAGGGTTGCTAGTAACGCCGAAGTCCCAGACAGGCCCTGTATCATCACTATAGTAGAGGATACGCTTGGCGCCAGCCTTTTCTGCGTTTTCCTGCTTGACCCACGAGTCGCATCCTCCCCAACGGATTAATGCAATGCCAGCGGAGAGGTCAGGAGTACGCTCGGGCAACGGTTCACAGGCGTCAGGAGCGTCGGTAATGTTCAGTGAGAGAGGAATAATGGGCAAGTCATCCGTTACATCCTGTCCCCAAGGTTTGTCTAGGTAATCGAGGAGGTAACCCAGCTGTACGGTGGTTGAATTGCCGCCGTGGGTAAAGGTTGCCTTGAACGGCCACGCGGGTGCCACACTCGGTTCTGTGGAGGCTACTGCGATGACGTTCTTGCCCGAGGATCCCGAGCTGGCAAGGAATGGGCCCTTGTAGCCCACGTTTCCAGCAGAGGCAGTGACGATGACGCCTCGGTCGACCAGACGTGAAGCAATCGTTGCCCAGGCACCACCTGACCAACCGCCTTCACCACCAATACTAGAGGTAATGATGTCCGCCTGATGTAGTGTAAGTCGGGTACGATAGAGCTGAGTGATGACAAAAAACTCACCCCATCCTTGTAAGCTTGCAGAAAGGCGTCGATAATTATGTCTTCGTCCGTTACATAGGTCCAGGCCTGAACACATGGCAAAGTGATTAGCACGGAGAGTGCAACCCGATCTGCGGGGTAAGACTTACATCCTTGCTAAAGACTTTATAGGAGTACAAGGTAGCCTCAGGGGCAACACCTTTAAACCAGTCTGTCTTGCCAGCAATAACTCCGGCGACTTGCGTGCCGTGGCCTTGGTAGTCAAACGGGTCATCGTCCGGGATCAGGCTATCTTGTGGCCAGGCTAAGCCACGGTTAATTGTTGAGTTCGTCTCCCTAGCATGGCGATTGTGGTACTTACAGTTATCTCCAACAAAATCGGTGCCGCCGGCGACTTTGAATCCACGCCCAAACCCTCCGCCAAGCTAAGCTTGTTAGGTCCAGGGGATCTTGAAAGCGAGAGAAGGAAGCATACCGCATGATGTCTGTAGTCTATCCCGGTGTCAACAATGGCCACCTTGGCACCCTTGCCGTAGATGCCCTTTGCATGCAGTTTGTCGACACCAGTCAAGCTGTGGACCGAGTAGTTGGCGACAGAAACGACATTGCTGGATGAGCTAGCCGCTTGAGCAGCGTGGAGAGTAGCTCTGCCAACAGGCCACGCCCGTAGGATGCCCGGGAAATCAGGAAGCGTTTCGATGTTCATATCGTCTGTTTCGACACAGAGACCAAAGAAGACGTCTGGTGTTTTGTCGAAGCGACGGATGACACTCCGACCACCGGCGCTCATGCTGAACTTGTTGGCGAGGTCATCCAGGTCTACCCCCTAGAATGGAAGTTAGCCTAAAGCCAACAGACTTTGGCTATCATAGAGTTCTTCGTCTCTTACCTGGTCTACCTCAATAATGTACTTTTTCAAGAGCCCATCAGGACGACCGTTCACTAGTCTCTTTTGCAACCTGTGAGTCGGTCTGCTGGCAGCCTCACCACCCACCGCCAACAAAGGCAGTAAGAAGCTTGAAAGACGCATTGCAAGTGAATGCTTCCTGGAAACACAGTCAAGGCGCCTTGAAGGATGGAAGCATGCAACTGACTGAAGGGGTTGGCTGCCGGTCAAGATAGACCAGTTGAACTGGTTATGGCTACCCTTTTATGCCCCTGGGGAGGAACATAAACATGGAAAGGAAGAAAGCATTCGGAAAGTAGCCGCATAGGTGACGACAGAGGCTGAGCAGCGAGATTACTGCTCGGAAACTTTAGCTTCTCGTCGCAGCGAGGATCATGATGTTTCTTTGAGAACACGAGAAACACGGAGTTTGGGGTAGATGGAGATGGATGACCATGGGGGCGGTGAATATTGTAAGACACGAGAAATATGGAGGATAGCTCTCCTCTACCCTGCTCGTAGCCAACCAGAGCTCACCCGCACGGGGCCCGGAGAATGCACGACGAAAAGGAAAGAGCGAGGAAGGCGGGGAGGAAGATGAGGTTTGTGGAGTCCCTAGTCCAAGGTGACACAGCTTCTGCCCTAACACGACATCCGCGCAAGAGCCGGAGTATGCTTTTGGTGTCACGAACCAGGTACCGTCGGAATAAAAATCCAGGGACTGAGCATCGTGAGGCTCAAACATCAGGAAGATTGAAGCAACGTTGCAAAGGTATCCAGCTTGGATGCTCTCTGCCACTGAAGCAGTATAACGATGAAGAAGACAATAGACGAGAAGTAAATCCTCCGAATGAGATGCATAAAGGGTTCGGAATGATGCGCTTTGTGTCACCAACGAGGAGTGACTGGGGCAGGGTGCCGCTGAGCTTCAACGTCATCCGCGTAGTGATGCCATCAGTAGTAATGATCATAGGTAACTGAAGGCAAAGAGACACACGGCCCGGGCTTCAAGATGATACCCAGCTTGCGGGATTGTAGTGAAGGTCTCGGAGGACGTCTTCGATGTTGTCGTGATGATTGTGTTCAGGATGGATTCAGAGGAAGTGAAAAGTGGATCCCAAGCTTGATTGAGGGCCAATCGTTCGGCAGGCCTTGAGATTGGCAGGCGGCATCCCAAATCCAACCGGCAGGCAGCGCAAAAAGCCTGAACGTCCAAGTGAAGGCACCCCAAACCTGTCGCAAACTTTGCAATGGCAGGAACACTCAAGACCATTCACCGGCAGACACCCCCGTCGCAAATCGCAGACATTCCATTTCTTCCTCGCGTCCTAAGCCACAAAAGGCCCAAGAGCACAATGAAAAAAAAGTGATGTAGGCCGGTCAGACTTCCATCGAAACCCACCCCGCCCAAGCGCCCGAAGGCAGATCTCGAGAAAAATCGGGGTACAGATCATCGCCACTCTCTGTACAGTCTTCCCTTTCGGAGAAACCGCCACCTTTGCAGGCAGAGCGAGAGTAAATAAAAGGACCTCACTGTTGGGAAACGAGGATATTGTTCATCAACCCGGGTGGGATCTGTGGCTCCTTTAGGGAACACAAAAGAGGACAAATACTATAGAAATGATTCTCCTGTTGGTGGGTCAAATGTGGTTAGCAATTGTTACTTGCAGAGGAGTGTTTGGATCCCAATAGTAGGGGGGGGGGGGACTCACTGAAGTATTGTCGACATGAAGAAAAAAAAAGAAAAAGAACATCGAAATGGGGGCAGGGAGGAGAATATTTTATACCCTCGCCAGAGATGCCTCTGCTGGTCTGTGCACATGTGCAAATCTGGGGGTCCACTGGACTCCACTAGGGGACTTTTTGGTGGGTCAGCCTTACAAAATCTGCCGGACCGGGTTCTAGAAGTGCAAAAGAAGGTGGACCATATGGTTTCTGCCAGGCCACTCCGCCAAAATTTCTCACGATGCCGTTTGCACCACCGGTTCTGCACTTTGACAACATGGAATCCGAATGAAAGGAAGGTGGTGGGAAAAAACGAGGCCGCATGGAGTGTGCCTTGATGAGGATGTCTCTCTACGAGTTCATCAACATCTTCTGGAGCAGTCCTTGGCCGACCTGAAGACAATCGCGAGATGTTCACGCTGCGCCACTACACCAGCGCATTCTTACTGTGATGCAACGGTTGGACCCATCAGATGCTACTCGAAATCCAGCGGACTTGGTCGGTCCTAGAAGGGATATTATCGGTCTACCTGGGCCAATTCTACCATCATGTCTACCATCAAGACTCTCCAACACCACCAAGACAACCTATCTAATCAACATCCCCCGGCTTCACATCAACAACATACAACCTCTCCCCCTCAATCCACTTCCCAACCCCAGGCGACACCAACCTTCTCAACTTCCCCCACTCCTCCCTCTCCGCCGCCTGCCTCGCATACGTACTACTCACAAGCTCCTCCCCATCCTTCCTCCCCTCCACCAACTCAATCCTATCCTTCCACTCCTTAGTCCCGCCAATCTTCGCCAGGCCCTCTTCGCTCAACAAGCTCTCCAGATGCGCCAGCTGCTCCTGCTTGCCTCCCCACTCATCATCCGGCCGCATCGTCACCCTTAACTTGGCCCGCGAAAAGAACGGATCAAGCGCTTGCTGTATCGGCGTCCCCTTCCGGCTCGGATCAGCAGGGCCGTAGTACTTTGGGTCGAAGATGCGGATTAACGTGTCGTAGCCTGCTAGGATGACTTGTTCCATTGTATCCTCCTTCTCCTCTTCTTGTCCCGGTGGTTTGTAAAACTCGGACTCGGCAATTACCCTGCTCTTTTCGTGGAAGAAGGGTTTAGATGTTAGTGCGATGTCGACGCTGATGTCTGGTCCTTGCTTCTCCTCCTGCCTCTGCTTTTGTTCCGCCTCTGGATTGTTGGTAGCAGCCAACACCTCGGGACTTTCGTCTTCTTCTTCTTCTTCTCCCCTTAGCGCCCGTTGTACGTCACGAGCGAACGTCCACATCATGGCTAGTCGCTGGTCGAAGGCCGCTGGCTTGGGCGCCTTGTCGGCGTTGACGATCGCTAGGAGGAGAAGGAGTCGCAGGCCGGTTATATCTTCTTCTCCACCCTTTCTCTTGATGGTATCTTCCACTGCCGAGGTAGCCATGCGCAAATGCGCTAACGTAGGCGGGTTGAAGCTCGAGTCTAGCACGATCAGGGTATGCGGTCGCTTCGCCGGTGGGATCGGTGCTGGAGATTGGGGGTACGGTTCCCCTTGTGCCTGAGCAGCGGCGGACGCTGAAGCATGACTTGTGCTTGCTGGAGGGGCTGTGCAAACGACTTGGAACTTTTGCGCCGAGTCGGAGGAGCATTGGAACGTGGAGAGGGCGCGGGTGAAGAAGTCGGTTAGAGAACGGCGGGAGGCAGATCGCGCTTTGAGCGAGTGTTCCAGCATTTCGTTGTGGGGTATTGTTGTCGGGTTGGTCATCGGCTGTAGGTTAGCATTAAGAGGTACGTCGTCGATTTGCTTGGGGGATGTTGTCGCGGAAGTTGAGTTGTGGTTGTCGAGATAGTTGTTGATGATGACGACGCTGTGGATGGTGACTGACAGACACAGCGGGTGCGGGGATACCCCTGAAATGACCCCGAAGATCCCGGAAGGTCGTTAGCAATCAAGCTGCCTTGTGCAACCTCAAACCTACCTAGGTATCCTCCTCATATTTAGTCTCTGTTACATTTGACCTCTTCACACACCCCCCCCCCGCCCGAGCCCACCCTACATTTCATGTGGGTCTCTTCGAACATAGAGCGCCTTGCTGCATACTGTGACGGCGCTGGCAGTCAGCGACCCACATGTGGGTCCCGCTGTCGCTTGTGCGACTAGGATATTTATTTGGGTCTGCACGCTTGTATCTAGTTCTCTTCCTCTTTTCTTCTCCCCATCTGAAATCTTCTGCCATAGATGGAATCTTATCCCGCTGTCGCTTGTGCGACTAGGATATTTATTTGGGTCTGCACGCTTGTATCTAGTTCTCTTCCTCTTTTCTTCTCCCCATCTGAAATCTTCTGCCATAGATGGAATCTTAGCTTTGCCTTCGACCCTCCTATACTGTGCCCTTGCACATACCGGTACTTGGGGGGTTCTGGGCGCCAAGCTTTCTTTCCCCTCTACTCGTTAAGTAGGGGGTTAGGGAAATGTAGGACAACATTTTAATCTAGGACAGCCCAGATAGAATTTACTAGTAATCTGACCTATCTATATACTAAACCACTACATTACACATTAATATAACGTTGTTTAAAGCTATTAAAAGCCTAATATATTGCCTAATTAAGTAATAAGTAAATAAAAGGACGAATTTCAATCTTTATCTATCGTTTCTAGTACTAATATAAGTATTAGTACCTCCTCTACTAGTGTAGGTGCCGGTAGAAGTATTAGTACTACCTTCTTTATAACCGCTCCTATGCTTACTAATTTACTCTTTATACGTACAATTTACTTTCGGACCTACATTTGAAGTCTTATAATGCTCTTAACGTACTTTATAACCTCCTAATATAGTATTAATTCTAGAGACTATAATTATAATAGGGTAGAAGGAGGGGTTAGTATTAATGATTTAATTAATAGCCCAATTCGTACGGGAGGTTTAGGGGTAGCGGGTAGTGTAAGAGTCTGGCTACGCAAGTCTAACTTAGTTAAATAACTGGAAAACTGATTTCTAAAATATATTAATTATTCTTAAGTTTTATTTATATAATTAATTCTCTAGAATCTATCTTTCAAATAATTATAGAAGCTTAATCATTACTAAACCTAGCGTAATATTCTTACTCATTTAAGATAAATATCTGCCAAGTCTAACCAACTGAAGTAAACTTCGGCATAGGCAATTATACTTAGGTTTATCCTTTAATAATCCTCCTTAATAAAAACGCTTATCGTTCCAACAAAATTTAGTATAATTAATATATACTTCTTATTTATATATATAATTATCCTTACTTAATACTAAAATATCCTAAGAAGGCTACCTTAATAAAATTCCTATACCTTTTTATTAAATTCGTCCTAATCCCGTAGCAAATTTCCTAATCTATAAATACGCCCGTCTTAATTATTATAAATAATTTACTATATTTAATTTCGATACGTGAAACTTCTAAAACCTCGGTTTTATTTTCGAAAATACGGGTTTTTCCGTCGGTATTTATACCTAACTTGACTTTAATCTATTTCGTTTATAAATTTACTATAAAGAATTCTAAGCAATTAGCATTTTTAGCGGCGAATAAAATAGTACTATTTACCCTATATTCTTAATCTTTATTTTTAAATATAAATACGCTTAATATAATAATTTCCAAAACCTACTTAATACGTTTAAATTTCATTATAATAGTTTCTATATTAATTATAGTAGTTTTTAAATTAGTTTAGGTTTTAATTAGGTTATTACTAAGTAAAATTATTTTAATTTTAACGCTTCCAATAGCGAAATGCAAATTTCCTATTTCTATATCGTATTTAATTTTAAGTCCGGTATAGGACGATAGTTTAAATGGGCTAAGGAAATCGGTTTTAATCGTAAGGCCGAATAGAATAATTTTAAATTTCGGGTTTAATTCAGGCAATTACAAAATAATTAAAAACGCTAAGAAAATTATCTTCTTTATTAAATTAAAAAAAGAAAACGGCGCAATCGGTTTAATTAGAATTTTAATATTAGTAAGCTAATTTATAATAGTACGCAAATTAAACTTTTTATATAAAGTAATTATAATTATAATACTAGAACCGGTGTTAGAGATTATAAATTTCGTGTTGGCCGGTTATATTAGCTTTATAATAAAATTTAATACGAAGACTAGCTCTAGCATTTAAAAGTCTACTACGGATTCGAAATTAAATTAATCGTTACTAGAAAAGTCGATTATATTATTAGTAGTTTTAATATATTTAAAATTCTAATCGGGCTCCGTATTCAAAGCCTTTTGTTTACCAAAGGAATTTATAATAGTAATAGGCTTCGCAATAATAATTATCAGCGGTTCGGGCTTAGGGTAAATGTGACGGTTGATGCATAAGGGCTTGCATTCCTCCGTCGCAACTATATAAGACCACTTGAGCAACCGAATTGCCAGCTTCGGTTACTTGTATCCTTTTGCGGAAACACGGAACGTTATAGCGTAGTGGTGAAATGCGTCGCCRTGACNTGACGGTTGATGCATAAGGGCTTGCATTCCTCCGTCGCAACTATATAAGACCACTTGAGCAACCGAATTGCCAGCTTCGGTTACTTGTATCCTTTTGCGGAAACACGGAACGTTATAGCGTAGTGGTGAAATGCGTCGCCGTGACAATATACTATAGGTGCCCTAAGATTATATTTTTAATTAAGCTTATATTAACAACGTCGAAGTTAATTTCGATTATCTTTCCTTTTATTATAATAAAGAATAGTAATATTTCCCTCTTTACAATCTATATTTCGAAGGGTCCTTTTACTACGAAAGGAGCCTTCTTCTTCTTCTAAGGAATCCTTAATCAATTAACGAACTTAAGTAAAATAATATTTAATTAAACTCTGGAATCTATTAACCCGAAAGTTTAATAGTCTTTTTAGTAAACTATAACTTTAAATCGCCAATCCTCCTTCCCTTCTTCTATAATTGCAATCTCTACGTATATTATAGGATTTTGGATTTTATTTTTCCGGCGGCTATATCGTCAGATAATCCTCTTTATCTAGGAACTTAATTTCCGTCGGGCCTCTTTAAAGGCCCTAAGCCATTTCCTAATTCCTAGCGATAGTCGTTAAAAGCGTTCTCTTTCTTAAATTTCAACTCGTTTAGCGAATTATATTTCTATAATTAAACTAAATAAACAACTTTCTCGTTATCCGTACTTCTAACTATATTAGGTTATTAAATATAATAGCCGACTTTTACTTTATAAACCTCAGCTTTCCATCTTATATAAATTAGGCAATTGGATATTAGGTATTATTCCTAATAATAGTCCGCGCCTCCCAATCTTATATAAATATAGATATTACGTAGTCAGGTAATCAATCTCTTAAATAATAACTATTCGTCCTATTTTCCAAAGGGGTATAAACTAAATGCGAATTATTTATTAATAATAAGCGTATTTTAAGGGCTGCCCTAATTAAAAGCGCGAGTAACTAACCTAAATTGTCTCTAAATATCTAATCTTCTAGTAAATTAGAAGCGGTTATCCTATTTCTTTCTATAATATTCGTAGTAATTCCTTATAATATATTAGAATTATAATATTCGGTAATATAAGTAATAGAGTAGGTATATTTAAGTTATATCTCCTTCGATTAATTAGTAGGCTCTTACCTATTTTAGAATATCCTTTTAAGAGTCTTAAAATTCTCCTTCGATAATAACTACCCGTTTTCTTTAAAAGTCGTCCCACTTTTCGTTATTCTAACTTCCTTAGCGATAGTACTTTAAGGGGTTTATTTAGTATTTTGCGGCGAGGTTATTAAGGGGCTTATATTAGTACGGGTCGATAATATCCTAAAGGTCGGTTTTCTTAATCTAGAGTATCGAAGAGGGTACCGTGTTACGAACTTAAGCGACACAGGGGTCGCCCAAGCCTTCGGGACCCGACAGCCCCGCCCAAGGTGACCAGTGCAACCCTCAGGAACTAGGAAAGGCGCATAAGCCTGCACGGGCTCACTGTATGCAGGTGCTCACGGGTGAGCARGMGYTCACGAGTGAGCAAACACCACGCAGGAAAGTAAAGACAGACTGCACACAGGAGTATAAAGGGACGACTGGAGAACTCAGATTGTCAGATAGTTCGACAGTAGTCAATTGATCATTATCACCGAGACCAGTATCACGC
>RAOM01000220.1:0-16055 GCA_009805225.1 Neurospora sp. LNF1-1 | reverse complement strand
GTTTGCCGCTAAGCTTTCGGTACGTGCCGGCCTGCCGGCAACCTAGGCCAGCAAATTGTCCTAGTGTAGTGTTTTAGTGACATCTCGGTGGAGTAGCGGCTGAGCGGCAAGCTTTGTACACTAAGGTATCTACTAGTGGATCCTTCAGTCGCCTCTGGCCAACGGCGGCGCACCCTATGTGAATTAAGGTACATGTAAGCGCTCGCGAGTCGGGCCCTTTTTTCTTAGCCTTGTCATCAAACTAGCAGAATTTTCTCGGATCCAAACTGTCGGATCTGGCTAATGGTTTGGTTCCTTCGTTCTTCGTGCTTCGCTTCCCGATGGAACACTCCAAGTTCTTACATGTAGGTACGTACATCCTTCTCATCATCGACATATTCATTGCCATCCCAAAGGTACCTCTACATCACCCCCATTACTCACTCCATCCTTGTAGTGTATCATCCCCAATCTAGGTAACATTCGTCATTCCACTTCCCATATTGTAGTGTAGCCAAATGAACCACGATGAACCATGAACCATGACCAAAAACGACAACGGTAAACAAAAAAACAGCCTTGTAACCAAGGAAGCGATGTGAAAAGTTGTGTAGTCCGGACACGCTTACACCAAACCAGACCCGGTGAGTGTCCGGACTTTTTTTCACACCACCTGCCAAGTAGTGATGGATCTAATAGAGTTGCATTTGGTACGTACCTAATTCAAGTGTATCAAGCTCTCCTCTTCGTATCCATTCCTTGGTTCTTTTCTCATCCATAGCTCCTTCGTGGTAGGGTAATTCTGCCATGTCATCCTGAACACTTATCCTTTTAAAGTCCGTATGGGATATTAACAAACGGCGGCTACTCGGAGTGAATGTTTCTTCAGATGGGCAAACGTAGTATTGTCTATTCTACCTAAAGAAAGCGGCGGCGAGTAAGCTCGGCCTTCTCCAGCAGCATTCCCATAGTCAACAAGCATCCATCTGCACCTTAGGATATGTCCTCTTCCCGACCAGGGCTTGATATGCGTCCAAGCCCGCAAATTTTACAGTCATGGGCACCAGAGACGATCCAGGCTTTCCTCCGTCCGCAGGTTAATGCCGTTCGTCCGTATTTTCGGGTCTGAACACCATGAGAAGGATGGCAACCAATCTCCGCGCGCGCTCCGAGTCCTACCTCGCCTGTTGGACGGAGTGTACACCTTCCCAGTGAAAACACAACTCAAGCTGTTTTCCGTCTCCAATACGAGGTGTCTGGAAGTATGATTCCCTGTCACGCATGGATTCGAATCCAATCTTAGCTGTATGGGAGGAATGATACCCTCCTATCGCACAGCGGCCAATTCCACGCGCCGGTTCTGGACTCTACTTCACCGTTGTCCGTTTCTAGCTGCTTTGGAGGATCCTTGGTGGATCTGGTAAAGTCAATGAGACTTGATACATGAGATATTGTATGAGTATAAACCATCACTTGGTGCTGTTCCTCCAGAACCTCTTGCTCTTTGCATGTTCTCTACCTGCCTTGTTGCTGACTGTGCCGCACTCGCGAGATGGGAGTCTTGCGGTTTCTTGCGCTTTTTGCGCAACTCTTCTATCTATTCTTTTCTCAAGTGGCAGAGGCTCAGTACCTCCAAGACTACATTAAGGATACTACTACAACCGGAAAATACACTTAGTCAGTCACCCCGTTTCCCTTTGCCCCCCACAATCTTCTCTATCGCCAAGGCAAAGCTGCCTGCTCAAACCCCCTATCTTATTGGTTGGGAAGTTACCATTCAAGTTGCTGATTTTGTACGGTTAAAGCAAGTCTAAGACAGCAGAAACTCCATGGCCTGTTATCAGCCTCCATCCCACAATTGTGCACCTGCAATACAACTGTCACTACATGAGGGAAATATGCAAGAATGCCGAGAAATTTTTGAAGACCGACCGAGGGAAGAAGCCACATCCAGCCAGCGGTCTTGCAAATTGGATATTCGGCTATGATATGAATACAGGCGACCACTCTCGCCAGGAGGCTCGTCGTAGTGCATCATGTCCGAGTAGCTGGCAAAATAGACACCCCTGTCCGGAACCTGATCAGCAGAAGCCTATGCGGAATGATGGCGAGTGGTTCACGACCGCAAAAGAGCAACCAGGGGACAATCTCCTTAAGCACGAGCGGGATGCAAAGGGAAATGTGATCCGTCGCAGCAATATCCGATACAGTTGTGATGAGTTCCCACCGGCCACATGGTAAGTAGATTTTTGACCTTTCCAAACCGGATTTTAAATGTCTGGTCTTGGTCCTTTGGTTGCCGAGAGCAGAGATCGAGAAAGTACCTTCTTAAATGTCGATACTGACTGGACATGTTCATTAGGGTTGAGGGTGGAAGCGGCGAGGCGTTCCTTAACGCGTCCGAAACCCGGTGTGCCGCGATTCGCTGTGCAAAAGGGGTCAAAGCAGAACAAGATTGTAGGGCCCATCGCGAACCGTTTAAGGTTCCGTCATACCTTAAATTCGATGAGTTCCATTTTTCGCTGACCCTTACGTCCGATAGGGCAAGCAACCGCTCACGGACGTCTTCGTGCTGAGCTCCAGGCTGCAGCCCAAGCCGATCCGGCGTATATCCCCAACCAATCGATCGTTCTTTTCACTCTGCTGCGCGAAGACAATGGAGCTGATCACACAGCTGCTACCATCACTGTTTTGAAGGAGAGTGCAGATGGGATGACTGCAGACCCGGAGAAAGAGGTATACGTCTACAACGACGAGCCGGACCTGAAAAAGCGCTCAGCAGGAGAAAACGGTACAACCTTTGCTGGCAGGCTCCGGGGGCCCATCACGGCCGCAGAGCTTAGGGCCCGCGTCGAGGCGGGCGAAGGGTATGCACATCGGGTGCACGCTAATCTGACTGAGACTCTACACCAGGTAAGTTGAACGAGCTCCAACGTTCCATTTTATAGCTACATGATCCAGGAACTGACGCACGTGCGTCCAGGTTCTCCAGTCAGACCTGTTGGGTGAAACGATTCCTATGCTTCGCAGTAACGCGACGCTTCCCAGGACCCTACCAGATAACGTCGTTCCTCAGCCACGGAGCATGCCCGAGCATAACGTTACGCCGCTGCTCAAAAGATCGACAGCCAAAGACCTTGAAGCCGCACTGAATATCGTGAAGAAAGCGCTTGCCGACTCGGCAAGACTGAACAAGGCCCGAGTGGCTCGGCCCCTCCGCAACAAATACAGCCTGAAGCCCGGGACTATTGTCGGCGGAAGTGGCGTTGCAGGTAAGCAAAACATGGCAGCTAGAGGTATTGACCAGGGTGTACCGCCGCTTCTGGATATCACGGATGAAATCGCGGCAGCTGCAGCCCTGGTAGCCGAGGCCGACTCGCAGGGCGGATGGAAGAATGTCACGAAGCGTGCGGCTACGGCAAGCGCGGGGACGTATTGGATGCAAAGGTAAGTCACGGTCTTCTTGTTTGAATCATTCCTTCCCGTCGTTTAATGCAAATTGCCTGCTCACATCGTCGCAATGTCACAGTCTTGCTCGCAAAGGCACTGTGCCTTGGGGAGATGAACCCGACTATGTGAGTTGTTCTCAGGACTGCCCGGCATGCTTCATCCGTTAACCAAAATGCAGGCTATCTTCAGAAATGTGCTCGATTATGGAGCGGTGGGAGACGGTATCACGGTGAGTTCGATGCGCAGAAAGAGAAGCCCAACCCATCAAATCCCACACACTCCAACTCCCCACGATCACATACACACCCAGCTTTGTTGTGTTACCTGCCCCTGGTTTGTCTGTGCTTATACTGACTTACGACGGGACTCTCCCTCCTCGGTGCACAGGATGACACAAAAGCTATCAACATGGCCATGGGGACAAACAGCACCCGATGTGGCAAAGGATGCAAYGGGTCTACGACTAAGAACGCCATCGTGTATTTCCCCCCCGGGACTTACCTAGTATCCTCGACCATAGCCTTGCCCTTCGGAACACAGGTCATTGGTGATGCTAACAACCGGCCGACCATTGTTGCTGCTCCAAGCTTTGTTGGTCTAGGTGTCTTATCCACGGATGAGTATACCGGGGACGGAGGCCAGGGTGTTGATGGCGGGGACCCTGAGTACGTAATATATTCGGACCCCAACACCTGCAGGACATTGATACCTACATTATGCATCCGTCTCAACCCTCATAACCACATTGTCTAGGCAGAAGTATTCCAGGACATGCGAGACTGACTCCCCACCTACTTATCTTCTAGGTACTACGTCAATACGGCCAATTTCTACCGTCAAATTCGAAACATTGTCATTGACATCCGAAAGGTCACTTCCGGAACCACGGTCACCTGTCTCCACTACCAAGTCGCTCAAGCCACAAGCCTTCAAAACGTCGAGTTGATAGCAGCAGCTGGCTCGTCCCAGATAGGCTTGTTCGCAGAGAATGGCTCCGGCGGAGGTATTTCCGACGTCACGTTTACCGGGGGTGGAATCGGGCTCAAAGGTGGCGAGCAGCAGTTCACTGCGCAACGCCTCAAGTTCAAYGGATGCACAGTGGGAATCCAGGTTATCTGGGACTGGGGATGGGTATGGAAGTCCATCACCATGAACAATGTCAAGACGGGATTTCAGCTCGTCGGTGATGGTGGCGTTGGCAACAGTGAGTGTCCTCCCAGCAGCTCTTTTTCTCCCGCCTCTTGTCCATACAGCATCAAAGGCTCTGCGAGACGCTTCCCATTTCTCTCTACCTACCTACCTACCTTCCATCTGTTGCAGCTCAGAGGTATCATGCTAACTCCTCATTTCCTACAGTCGGCTCCGTCTCAATCATGGACTCTTCCTTTACCAACGTCGGCACTGTCGTCATTGTCAATCCCATAACAGCAACTCCTGGAAAGGGCAGCACCGGGATTTCCCTTGATAACATTGTCATGTCAGGCGTCTCGGTTGCTGTAGCCGATACCACTGGCGTCACCCTTCTGGCTTCGTCGCCTGTAATAGACCAATGGGTCGTTGGACCTGTCTATGAAGGATCGACGACGGCTCGTACTTTCTCCATGGGTGGGAAGATCGGAAACTATCGAAGGCATTCGACACTTCTGGACCCCCAAGGAAACTACTTTGAACGCCCCAGGCCTCAGTACGAAGATCAAGCTACTTCCATGTTTGTGCATACAAAGGATTTCGGGTGTAAAGGAGACGGGTCGACCGACGACACAAAAGCGTTCCAGGCGGCGCTATACGCAAGTTTGGGCAAGATTCTCTTCGTCGACGCCGGATCATACATTCTCACCTCGACCGTCACTATCCCCTCTGGGGCCAAGATTGTGGGCGAAGCATGGTCCCAGTTGGTTGCGTCAGGCTCGTATTTCTCGGATGCCAGGTTCGTTACAGCTCTTTGTCTCTTTATCTACCTACTGTCCCAACGCTAATTCATATCTACTGTAGCAACCCCAAGGTCATGATCAAGGTTGGAAATGCCGGGGACGTTGGTAATGTGGAGATGCAGGACCTCCTTTTCACGACACGCGGTGCGACAGCCGGTCTGATTGTCATCGAATGGAATATCCAAGCTGAGACACAAGGCTCCGCCGGGCTTTGGGATTGCCACGTACGCATAGGAGGCGCGACGGGAACAAAGTTGACACCTGCAGAGTGCCCTCCCGTCACTAGCGGTATCAATTCCGGCTGCTCTGCTGCTAGTCTGATGATGCACCTTACTCCATCGGCGTCGGGTTACTTCGAAAACATGTGGCTTTGGGGAGCCGACCACATGCTTGAGTAAGTTGTGCTCTACTGTTCCCTACCACCTCTTGTGACTGGCTGAACTAATCACTCCCTACCTGCCACCAGTGACCCTGATCTGGTCAGCGGAAACAATCCCATGGTGCAGACCTCCATCTATGTTGCTCGTGGCTTTTTGATTGAAAGCACGAAACCCACTTGGTAAGCTTCCACATCTTCAATGTCTTCCTCCCATCACAGCTCTGGAGTCCAAGAGACTAACCTCATGACTACAAAGGCTTTACGGCACTGCGTCGGAGCACGCCGTGTTCTACCAGTACAACTTCCACAAGGCAGCAAACATATACGCTGGCATGTTGCAAACCGAATCGCCCTACTTCCAACCGACTCCGCCACCACCAGCTCCTTTTGCTGCTGTCGTTGGCCTTTTGCCGGGGGACCCCGATTATACATGTGCTGCTGGAAATGAATTCAGTGGCTGTGACCAATCCTGGTCTGTGGTCATGACAGGTTCGGCAAACATATTTGTCGCTGGTGCAGGCATCTACACTGTAAGTGATGACCCAGACAGACACAGCCATTGCATCCATGTCTACTTCCAAGGTACTAATGACCATCCAATTTACCCAGTGGTTCTCAACATATGCGCAGACGTGCATCGATAAGCAGTTATGTCAAAAGGCGCTGATGCTTCTCCAAAACAACCTCGCCAACGTCCGCTTCCAGAATCTTGTCACCATCGGGGCCAAGTACATGGCTGTCATGGACGGCAAAGGCATCCCGGCCATCGACAACCTCAACGTCGACACGCACCCCAGCTGGTCCCAAATCAGCATTCTCGACGTGGGTAGTAACGGCAACACCAACTTTAATGAAGCTATTTGGATCGACCCCGCGATCTGGGAGATGGATCAACCCAAGTTCACTTGCTCTCCTCCCTGCAATGTCCAGCTACCACCGTGGAAAGGTGCAACCAGTACGGTCAACTACCCGCTGATCACTGTCAGCCAAGGAGCCTGGACAAGTACCATCACGCAGGCGCCATTGACCGTCACCGAATGGGTGTTTCAGCCAGTAACTATAACCCAGGGTGCCGCGGCCAAGAACAAACGTGCAGACGCCGCCGTTACTATATGGCCCGTTCCAGCAACGACTCCTGTCTGGCCTGCTGTTGTCTACACCGGCAACGACGGAAGGGCAACAACCACATCTCCCACTGGTGCCTTCCCCAAGCCTCCGGCATCCATCGATCCCAACGCGCCTGCGCCCCCCTCCGGAAGCTGGCCCAAGCAACCTGTCCGGGCATATTTCGGCTACCCTGAAAACCCATTGGTTGATGAATGTTCTTTCCTCGACTTCAACAATCCATGGTGTTACACTCAGCCATGGTTTGGGAATATGACCAGGCCAGGAGTTCCAGACAGTGGTGATTATTTCAATGAGAACAGTGCGGAACTGCGGACGACGTGCCCTCCCGACTCTTCTACAACAACATCAACCACCGTCCAGCCCAAACCTACCCAAACCGTGAAGAAGCCGGTGCCCGAGCCCTCGCCCTATGAGCAAGGCGACGCGCGGACCAACACCCTGAAATGTTATGACGGCGGAGAAGACACCGAGAGGGTGCGGATGGTAGACGCCATGAACAGATTCTGTGACCTGATCGAGCACTCGGACCTTGGGCCTGGGTTCTTTAGGTCCGAAAAATGGGACTATTCGTATAACCGTGGCGTTGGTTTTGTTTCCATCCACGTCGCGCTTGAGATCAAGGCCAACTCCAAGTGTGGCTTCAAATACGACAAAAACCTATGCCTCCACTACCTGTCCGTGCCAACGGACAGCTGTGATTGCCATGGAGTCAATGGCAAGCACGGAGGCATAGTGAAGAACAATTGCTATAAATGGACCATTGACCCTAATCGTCATTTTGCATGAGGGCAAGGACAAGTAAGGTAGACTTAACTTGCCCACACCCACCAAAAACTCCTGTTGCACCTACCTCATTTTTCATTCTACTAGCTAGTATGTATTTTAGGTCGTTTATCTAAAACAAAAAGAAAAAAGAAACCCGTGATTTTCTATATTCTGCACAGAGCAACATTAGCCTAGTAAAGCACTGTGACAGCGACAATCTGGTGATACTTTCTTAGTATTGAGGGGTTCAAGACAGCGTATATTGGGTACTCTACTCTAAATCCTAACATCTAACAGCTTTTCTGACAGCTCTTTTGATAGCTCTGTTAATTTAGAGAGCTTATTAGAGAACTTGAATGGAGGGTGGAAGTTAACGATATCTCGATAGGTAGAAAACGAAAGCGACTGAGACGGTGTCCGACTCCCCGTGCTGTCAGTGCTCACTTTTTCTTGATCTTCAAAATTGGCAGTGGCTGTTTTGACATTCTTTGTTTTACCGCGTTGAGCACTTGAGCCAGATATCGATGTGATGCGCGGACAAAGCCAGCGAGATGCCGAAACGGCTCTAGTGCAAAGAAGGTCCATGTAGACAAAGAAGCATCCTCTCACAAATGATTTACTGAGCCGGATTTTTCCCAGGATTAGGAACACCGGCGAAATATTTTTCATGGGATCTTTCACCTTCTCATCAATTCTCTTTGCAATTTCCTTCAACTTATTAAAGCCCGTGTTGGCCATGGGAATCAACAAGCAAACCACCACTTGACATCAACAAAAGGCCATGTCCAGATCCAACAGCCGTGACTTTGCCTCTTCCCTCTTCCCCGGCGGCATTCCGCCGCTTCCACCACCGCCGCCGCCCCCGATTCCACACCCGACAGGAAGACTTTGCCGGCGAAAGGGAAAGGAGAAACTCCTAGCAGATAAACGGTTCTGGACGAATCCACCCAAGCCAACGACTACGACCCACGCGCTCAACGCTGCTCCCAGTCCAAAGCCTACAACTACTTGGAGCGCGGCCAGGCGCAGTTCGACCACGTTGCCTGCGAAAGCGCCCCTAGTCCATGACCAAGCAGCGGAAGCGCCTAAAGATGAGCGATTTGACCGGACAGACCTTAAAGCCAAACTGCTAGTCGTGGATGATGAAGAAGAAGTGGAAGAAGATCTCCGCAGGCATAGCTTGGAGTAGACTTAGAGCTTCCAGCCAGTAAAGGTACTTTGTCTTGAGGAATGTATAGACAACCCCGTTATCCTGTAAACGATTGTGCCGTTTTGTGTTCGTGCCAGAAACTGAGTCACACAAGTGATCAACCCAGTAGACGCACGAGTACCGCACCGTCGCTAGCGGGTCCGGATCCGGTACTTCGACCTTGTCTCTCGGAAATCCCGGTGCGCTTAAGCCGTATATGTCGCGTCGCAGTGTTGTAGACATGGCATCAAGTGACCTCGAGAAGATGGTATAGTTCACATCTTCTTTCCTAGAAGAAAAGATCCAGTTCTCCTGAGAAGCTTGGTTACTAGCTTTATCAGAAGCATTGCCCAATAGAAAGTCCTTGGCGGATTGGTGGACGAAATAAACAGTCTGGTCTCGAAGAGTTAAAAACGAGCCGCAAAGCCCTATAAGCTCTTCTAGGGACTGCGGATCATCTGAGATATCGTCTGACATCTCGACGAGAGTGGTCAGTTCTTGAAGGCTGATGGGTCGGCGAACGATAGAGGAGACGGCAAGAATTTGCCTGCACAGATCCGCATAATCGGACTGAATAATCTGCTCCATCATCTGCGCATACAGGAATCCGACCCGGGGGGGAATGCCCGTAACTTTGTTAGTGTCTGCCACCTCCGAACGCTCGGGTCCGCAAGTACTTGGCAGACCAAGGCCACCCARAGAAAAGTCCCATTCGCGTTAGAAGAGAGATAGTCATGTACAACCGTCTGCATTGTGCTGYCGTACTGTTTCYGCYGCGACAAGTGAAGGACTTTGTGGCGGATATATGCACTGACGGCAGTGGTGACGGATTCGGCGTTTAGCTCGAGGCTGAGTCTGGACTGCTGCGCGACGATCGCCAACTGTTCTTCGATCTGCACCCAGTTACGACTAGATACAAGCCACTTGACACGAGTAGACACAGATGATATCTGGACGATCAACTTGAGAAGCTGCGGTTGGTCTGTCACACATTCGTCCAGAGCATCAATCACCAGATAGGTGACCTTCAAGTTCGGGTCTTCTAGCATCTCGCATAAAACCTTAGACAGGATGATCCATGCCATTGCGTCATCGGAGGGGTATGTGTTCACCAGTAGATGTGAGAGCAGGCGTGAGTTGCTTGAACGCCTCGATCTTCTCGGCGGTAGTAGACAGCCCCAGGGCGTCGACACGGAAGCCTAGGGGTCCAACGTTCGGGTAAGCGAGGTAGGATTTAGTCGGGGAGAGGGCGATATTGCGGGATGCGAAGAGTTCGAAAACTTGGGTTAAGTGTTCGATGTGCTCTTCGAGTGTATCCGAGAAGACCACAATGTCGTCGATGAATGCGCGGCAAAAGTGGGCAAAAGCGGCCAGCAGCCGATCCATGAATCGTTGCACATATGCTGGGGAATTGCGATAACCCATCAGGGCGACGTTGGGTTGTTCCAGTCCCCTCGGGCTAATCAATGTCAGTCTGTCTCTGTGCTCCCACCACACACCGAACTGGTAGAAAAAGGCCGTTGCGTCAATCACCGTGATGAAGAGCTTCCCTCTCAGGGAGGCGATGACTTCGGCCTGCAACAGTAGAGGGTAGTTATCCGGGACCGTGACCTTGTTGAGGGCTCGGAGGTCGATGACCACACGGCCTTTCTGTTTACCCTTGACGGTCCGCCAAACCACAAAGACTGGGTGCGCGAAAGGCGTGGCCCTGTTGACCCATTCCCTCTTGCACTGGGCATGCAGTGCGTCGAAGACCTGATCCAACACTTCGCGGTCTTTCTTGCTCAACGGGTAGGAACGCGGCCTGATGCGCTGGTTCTGCCATGCTTCGACCAGTGGGATGCGCAGCATATCTTCTTCTGGCATGTCGATGACCCCTCCTTCCTGCCAAAGATTCGGGTATTGCTGAACCAGCTTCTCCAGCTTGTCAGCGAGCTCGGGATCGGCGGCATAGATGTGGATGCCTTCCTTGGTTACCCGTTCGGGGAGGTTGCTTGGCTTCTTCAATCCCAGCATGGACTGCTTCTCGGGGATTTTCGGTTTGTCGAGGTCCGGCTTGCTGGCTAACTCGGGGG
The DNA here is from genome assembly GCA_009805225.1 of Neurospora sp. LNF1-1. NCBI lineage: Eukaryota > Fungi > Ascomycota > Sordariomycetes > Sordariales > Sordariaceae > Neurospora > Neurospora sp. LNF1-1. The sequence continues at coordinate 5,159 of RAOM01000220.1, read as the reverse complement.
GTAAGGGGATAGGGCCGTCGTATTCTGCATTGACTTCTACAGTCATGGTATCTGGGTCCTCGTTCCTCAACTCCTCAAGGATCTGCTCATCAGTCATATCGTTGATGTAGTCGTCTTTGCCGGTGGATTTGTCCTCGATGACGTTGTAAGCCCGAATCGTGGGAACTTCAAAGTCGTTGCTAATGGATCCTGTGCCAATGGCGGACGCCGTTCTAATCGTCAAGTCAGCGAGCATGCCTTGCGTGAGAGCCAAGTAGCCACTATCGGTCGCTTCTGTGATGCTGCCAATGTGGAACCGCTTATTAATTGTCAGGACCCCGTCTGAGGCGTTATGAACGAAAATAACCTTGGGGGTCTTTGCCGTAACGATCGCATTCACTGCTGCGGAATGATTGGAGCTAAACATGAACGACCTTCCTTTAGGCAAGGGCTTGTAGTCGACGGGAATGTGGCCAGACTGTCCGGGTAAAAGGCTGATCCTGCGTACCGTAGTGACCTTGCGTGCGCATGCCTTCCCTCGCCTTCTGGCCTCGAAGTCAACCGTAATGGTCCGGTAATATGGGGATGCCGGGTATTTGACTTTGGATAGATAATATGGATAACATCCGAGAGGGTTACTAGGAATTACGTCCGGGACTTGCTGGCTTTCGTTGATGTGAGCGTCACTGTCCAGACAATTCGCGGACGGAAACACCGGAAGTAGCGACCGGTGGAGGATAAAGACGCATTAAGGACATCTGATATATTGATAGAAAATGCACTGCGTATGTCTTGTCCTTGCCCAGATAGAAAGCGGCGGCAATGTGTACTCCAAACTGCAACGCATCTCGAACGCCCTTGTCCCAAATATCCCAAACATATCTATCCTCCCGGTCAATGTGCTTCCAAACCAGTCGCTCCCACTGTAGCGATGCTTATTCCGGCTTGCGACCCCACGCAACACGTGTCATGAAGTATCCGTGGATCTTGGGATCATTCAAATCCTTTTTTATGTGACGGGCATAAGCTTTCGCTTCATCCGGAGTCCACCCAAGGACAGAATGCCAGAGGTAGTGGATGTAACCTACAGCAAATTGTCAGGATTAACTGGATCAATGCTCATTAAGGCTGGGAGGGGAGGGGAGGTTGTTCACGAGCAAACTTCCCTTCAATATCCGACTCAACGGCTAGCTTCCACCATAGACCGATTTCCGCTGCTTCCTTCTCAGGGTGCCAGACACCTAGCGGGACCTGAATCTCCTTGAACTGGATATCAACAAACCCAGCTGCCTCCATACATTTGCGCTGGAGATCCTCTTGATATACCGTGAACGTTCTTCCAAATTTTTTACCACCTTCCCGAAAGACTTTACCCCATTGGTTGAAAGGACTACCTTCCTTGACTGTCCCGTCATCAGACAAGAGTTCAGAGGCCGGAACATAACTTTCGACATAACCTCCGGGCTTAACGACAGGATAGGCGTTGCGAAAGAGGGCATACCAATCCTCGACAATACCTATAAGGAAGCGTAGGTTAATAAAGTTGAATGAATTTTCGCGCCAGGTCCATTCCCGGTTACAATCGTCCAACTCAAACTTAACGTTCGGGGGGACCCAAGAAGGCTGGATAGGGGAGACATCTGTGCCTATAATTTCGACGTTGGGGAATTCGTCGGCGAAGTCACTGAATAAGCGGTCTAGTAAGCCATCTAAGATGCGGTTAAGTAAGCCATCTGATAGGCGGTGGAGTAAACCGTCCAAACAGAAGGCAACGAAGAGGAGAAGACTTACATCGCCCACAGGCCAGAACCCGTCGCAATATCGAGTACCTTCTCAACCTTCTTTTTTTCGAGAGGAGACAGGTACAGCTTTCCTCCCAGTTGTACTATGATAGCATGGTGCCTTCTCCGGTAATCAGCCTTCTGCCCTCGAAGATAGGGCTGCTTTGCCAGCACTGAAAGAATTGTGCAGAGACTTACACATATACTATCCAATTATTCTACAACAGACCCACTTTCTCTGGGGTGCACCAGACTAAATTAGCGTTCCGTTCCCTCGGGACACTTCAACCAAGCGGCTAGTAACTCAGTGCGAACGCAGCACCAATGATCACTCCAGCATGCGGAAGATTTTTTTTACCGCCCTTGGTAAACCTAGATGGGGTTCTTGATTGAGTAGGGTATTTTAAAATGAAAGGAAGCTGGAAGGCAAAACCAACGTAAGTAAAAGAGCATCAACAAAAGTACCAAAGAGAGTCCAGTCCTAACATGTCCTAAGATGTCCCAACACATTGTCTTCAGGCCCNAGATGGGGTTCTTGATTGAGTAGGGTATTTTAAAATGAAAGGAAGCTGGAAGGCAAAACCAACGTAAGTAAAAGAGCATCAACAAAAGTACCAAAGAGAGTCCAGTCCTAACATGTCCTAAGATGTCCCAACACATTGTCTTCAGGCCCCACCTCCATTCGTCACTATTAGAAGACATCCAGATAATCCAGGTCGGCTTCCCCCATATGTCCGTCACATTRGCGTTGGGTCCTCGCCTTAACCCTCGAATGTCCAGTCCTCAGAGTCGTTCCTATTAGCTCCCGTATYATRATRGGTTCATGCCCGTRTACCCGCGCGATCGAAGACAAGTGATAACGRATCTAAAGAATGTGACATATCTCCACGATTTCTGTGTGGGATAGGATGTCCGCCTGGGCCCTGGATAAAGTGGCGTCTTTTTAACAGCTGGCAGCAGTCGAAAAGTGGATAGGACCGGTGACTGTTCCGCTGAAGAAGTAACCCTGTCCACTGTTGATGTTCTGGTTGCCRCGGYYAGAGTGGACATTTTGTGTTCCAGTACCGTAGTTGCGGAAGACGGACGGTTGGTGATACGACATGGGTGGCCTTGGTTCTTGTGACAAAGGTACAGACGACTGCTCTGACGGCACTGACGGCACAGAAGGTTTATGATCCTCAACACAAGCAATTGGACTCGCACGTGTAGCCGGGGGCGATGGACAAGTTCCCGACGACGGGACGACATCATTCTGAGCTGACTGGCTTCGCGGTAGAGGATAGCACGGCGGGTCGTCTTCCAAACTGGCAGACTGGCCCGGATGGCGATGTTGACCGTAGTTTGGACTTTACGGACGTGGTCCGTCAAGCCGTTACTAACAAGCGGAAATTCCCCTTGCTTGCGGTATAGGGCATGCTTTTTGTAGCCCGGCCACCAGATTTCGGAGCCAAAGAGGGCTTTTGGCAGGACAACAGCCTTCATGGCTTTCACCATAGAGCCTGGAGGGGCGCCATGGTAGACCCTATTAAGTTCTCGGATGTGCTGGACTACCTGTTTAGCTGAGGCGAGTCTGTGTTCAATGTGGTACTTCCAGTTTAGCTTGCTATGGAGCCAAATCCCTAGCCAGCGCATCGCTGGCTGTGCAGCAACTACAACCTCGCCATGCGTGATAGTCGGGAAGGGAGCAGTTAGTCTCCTTCTAAAGAAGAACTGGATCTCTGTCTTGTCCGGGGAAAAATCGACGGCGTTATCTACCCCCCATTAGACCATGGTGTCCAACTCCCGTTGGGCTTTCTCAGCAACTTCCTCATTGGAAGAACGAGTGACAAGGATCGCACAGTCGTCGGCGTATCCAAAGTGCTGTGCTTCGCTTTCTCCCAAGCGATGCACTGGTTCCGTATAGAGTAGGTAAATAATCGCCGAAGCAGGAGAACCCTGGGGGAGCCCACATTTGAGGCGACGCATAAGGGTAGTCACCCCCGGGGAGCGAACGCAAGCCATTCGATCCGTCATGAAAGACTCGACCCAGCGAACTACGCAATTTGGCCATCCCTGTTCCCGCAAGCGTAAGACCAACCTATTTACTAGCACAGCGTCGAAGGCACCCTTGACATCCGCAGCCACCAACGCTGCCACGAGCCCTCGATCGAGTATGTCTTCGATATCGTGCACCAAGGCTCCCACAATATCAACAGCTGAACGCTTGGGGAGGGCACCCGCCTGTTGGGGATTCAACACCCCATTAGAGATAGCCGTCCAAGCGATTCGTCTGCCAATCAGGCGCTCAATGCCTTTTCCAAGGCAGGATAGGAGCGAGATCGGCCGCCATCCCTTGGCCGTTGTCTGGTCTTTTCCCGGTTTTGGTATCATAACTACCTCCGCTTGTCGGAAGATTTGAGGGTGGTAGCCCGTGGTAACGCAGCCCTGGTAGAGTTGCTGGACAGAGTCTTTAATAGACTCCCAGGACGCTTTCAGCATGCGGACCGTGATGCCGTCGGCGCCTGGGGACGTGTTGCCACTGCCGCAGAGGGTCTTATAGACTTCGTCGGCGTGGACGACCGGAGACCAGGGTAGGCGACGACGTGGCACCGTAGGCACCCAGCCAGTTTCAAGGTCTTCGTCTTTGCCATTCCTCTCTAGCAGGGCCGTGCGAAGAGCTTCTGCCTTGGCTTCTGGGTCTACAATAGCCCGCCCATCTATAATAAGCGGGGGGGCTTCCATATGGTCGCGGGGCTTGTGCCACGCTACGATCCGATAGATGTCTTTATCCTCGCGTGCTTTGCTGATGAGGTTGTCGAAAAACTGCTGCTTTGCTTCCCTGACTACCCTCTTAAATTCCTGCCGAAGGGTCGCTGGCTCGTCCACGGGGCGGTTGATGGAGGTGCTGGGCCGCGTTTACGCTATGGGCAGCACGTGAGACACACTGGCTATAGGCCTCGGTTTGCCCTCGGATTACTGGTTTGGTGGATAGAATAGTCACACTGGGCGCCTCAGGGCGTGTCAGGGCACTGCTCTTATCTTTGTACACTAGACTCACCGCTGTGGCACATCTCATGCCCTACGGGAGGCGGAAGTAGACGTTAAAAATAACAACAACAACAACAACCACCCTGGACCCCGCCCACCCACTTGTCTCAGACATGTTCGGTGAAGTCTGGGGTAGAAACAAACGACACCAAACTGAGGAAATGCGAGCGTGGGTGATGCAGTTTTGGTCATCGGGTGTGCGAGAACTCGGGAGTTGAGCCGTATGTTGGGGAATGAAGGGGTTTTCAATAATCCTGGGTGGCAGTCAACAGGGCTTTGGGAAGCCAATGAAGATTGACTGGAAGCGGCATGAGGCGGCAAGGTTTGTCCCATTCTGAGTGGTTCCACGGAGAGCCGAAGCCGGCAGCCTGC